>CAWUFW010021815.1:0-110829 GCA_963921515.1 Calotriton arnoldi | reverse complement strand
GCACTCTTGAGGAAGGTCTCCGTAAGTTTATCAAATCCTTCCAAGTACCCCGCGTTATGCTTAACGGCCCTTTTATTCCCCATCTGGGAGCTACTTGGCCCGCCACCACCAGATCTGGGTCACTGAACACCCCAGGGATGCTTTTCGCCAGCTTATCAACCTGATCCCTAAGAGGAGCCAGCGCCCTAGAAACAGCCAGAGAGAGGAGTTGGTCCACTGCTGGAGGGAGAAGTTGGGGGGCCATTCCTCCTCCACTTCCTGGTAGGAGGAGTAAAAATGGTCTTCTGGAGAAGACATGATAGCAGAGGGTGTGAGCACAGAACAAATGCCCTTAAAATCCTTAAGACAGCCCCCTCGCCGGTGCTCCAACAGCTGGGCTTTCCCCGAAGCTGTTATAAGAATAGACTGAGGCGCAATACCAATTACCACCACCAGGTGGCGCTGGTCACTAACGTGGCCGTGTGGGGAAATCACCGCGTAGCGGTGTCAAAATTAGGAGATGGTTGGTCGGGAATCAAGCGGACACTAAAGGAGTGACCGGATTCCCAAACCTCGCGTAAAGACCAGCGGGAGCGCTCGACGGAGCTGCCTCGCTCGGACCAGACGCGCCTGACAGGATCTCACCGCGCGCAGAGCACACAGCGGGAGAAACTGCGAGGGGGAGAATGCACTCGGGCAAGAGCCTGTTGCGCAGGGAATATGAAACAATACCAAGGCAATAATGCTAATAACGTGCACAAGAAACCGCGATACAAACAGCAACAACGTCAGATTAAGCCAAGAATGTAAGGAATGCACTTAACTGACGAGCAGTGAAGAAAGAGGAAGCGGAATGGACGTCACGATATTATATACGATGGACTGTGATATGATTGGACTATAGTTGCCTTGGAGACTACCCCCTAATGGTTCATGGGTTGTGTAGTCTTTTGTTTAATGATTGTTGTGTTACGTTTTCTTTGAACTGCTATGCAAATAAAGTGAGGAAAGATATGCATAATCCTCGCCTCCGTCCTGCCATAGAATTCATTAAACTTTATTTGATCTGATTTAGAAACATAGATCATAAAAGTGTACATAAAAACAGTAAATCCTCTTTCCTAATACAATACAGTGAGAATTAATTAAAACCAGTAGGTAAAAACGGGTGTTACAAAGCCCGGTTCAGAGCAACTTCAGGATAACAGAATCGTAAAGTTCAATGTTTCGCAAGATCAATCTCATGTACTTCGTGCAAAATACGCAATAAGGGGTCCAAGTAAGATGTAACGCTCCAATACCTGGTCAGTTTGCACTATATAAAACTGCAGAGAAACTAAAAATAAAAAGTGTTTTGCACACTTCTGTCATTGGGCTATATGTGGGCTACATCTGGATGATATTTGTGCTACATTTGGGCTCTTTTTTCTCTGGTGGCCATCTTGGGAGACTTATTTGTTAAGAAGTTTCCTAATTTCGTCATTTACTGCAGTCTCCTCAGTAGGAAATGCTTTCAGTTTTTACTTTGATTCCATCAAGAAGGCATTCAGATGTCACACATTTGCCATAAATTCAGAATGTTAGCACTCTAGTTGTTCATTAGATCACTGTAGTAAAGCTACTGCTCACCAGGGAGTTAACTGGAAGTATACTGCTGGTATTGAAAGTGATTGTTTCAGTCTGCATGTCAGAATTTTCTAATGAAATAGAAGAGGATTTGAGATCTCACTTAAAACATGCCCTACATTTTCTTTCTGCAGCACTAACCATAATTTCTATGGCAGAATGAACCCCCTCATTTTGTTCCTTTTTAAATTAAATGTTTTAAGTGTTACCAGTTTATTCCAATCAAGATGGTTTCAGGTGTGCCATACTTTTGTCATAAGTAAGACTGTTAGCGCTCTAGTTGTTCTTTAGAACACTCTGGGAAGCTGCAGTAGAACACAAAGGCATCAACTGACAGGCTGCTCCTGTTGAAATATAACAGGAAGATATTTGAGATCACACTTGAAACATGTCCTAATTTTTCTTTCTACAGCACTAACCATAATTTCTATGACAAAATGAACCCCATCATTTTGTTCCTTTTTAAATTAAATGTTTTAAGTGTTACCAGTTTATTCCAATCAAGATGGCTTCAGGTGTGCCATACTTTTGTCATAAGTAAGGCTGTTAGCACTCTAGTTGTTCTTTAGAACACTCTGGGAAGCTGCAGTAGAACACAAAGGCATCAACTGACAGGCTGCTCCTGTTGAAATATAACAGGAAGATATTTGAGATCTCACTTAAAACATGTCCTATTTTTTCTTTCTACAGCACTAACCATAATTTCTATGCCAAAATGAACCCCCTCATTTTGTTCCTTTTTAAATTAAATGTTTTAAGTGTTACCAGTTTATTCCAATCAAGATGGCTTCAGGTGTGCCATACCTTTGTCATAAGTAAGACTGTTAGCGCTCTAGTTGTTCTTTAGAACACTCTGGGAAGCTGCAGTAGAACACAAAGGCATCAACTGACAGGCTGCTCCTGTTGAAATATAACAGGAAGATATTTGAGATCACACTTGAAACATGTCCTAATTTTTCTTTCTACAGCACTAACCATAATTTCTATGACAAAATGAACCCCATCATTTTGTTCCTTTTTAAATTAAATGTTTTAAGTGTTACCAGTTTATTCCAATCAAGATGGCTTCAGGTGTGCCATACTTTTGTCATAAGTAAGGCTGTTAGCACTCTAGTTGTTCTTTAGAACACTCTGGGAAGCTGCAGTAGAACACAAAGGAATCAACTGACAGTCTCTGCCCTTGTTGGATGTACATGTTTTACTGAGAATGTCAGACTTCATTCTCACATGACTGAGAAAGATAATGTGAATTTACAGAAAATATGCTCTCATTTTAGCTTCTGGAGCACCTTCCAAAACTGTAAGGAGTCAAGCATGTGAAAATAGTTTTCTCTCAAACATGATTCATGATATCCCAGCAGAAGGTTTTTCACAGGGTAAAATCACCTTGGAACACACCACAATTCCTGAAATTAGTATGGTACCATCAACAAATGAATTCTAATGTAACTAAAGTCTGTTATCACCCTTTATAGTTCTCCTTTTGGTAACCCTCAAAATCTTCGATTCACTACAATGCATTTCAATGGGTTACTATCATTTATATTGGTCCCAAGATGGCTGCCAGCAATTCCAGGATGAAGTGCTGACAGCCAATCAGATCTCACGATGACATGTGTGGTTAGGCTCTGCCCAGATATATATGTGTTTTCTTTTTCAAATTTCTCAGGAACTACTGAACAGATTTACACCATTTAACCAAAAGGCACGACTCTGAACCAAGGGCTACCTTTTTGCCAAATTTGGTGTAATTCCGTTCAGCAGTTCGGGCTGTAGCTGCGATGAAAGGTTCCTATGGAAAATTGCATGGGAAAACACGTTTTGGGACCCCCTTTTCTCGGCCCTCACTTGACGAATCACCTCGAGACTTTCAGGATAGGAGCGGACCGGAGCGCCCACGAGTTTTGAAAATTTCACGAAGATTCGTCAACCGGCGCCAAACTTATTTCAAATAGATGTTGCGGATTTCCTATGGAAAATAGGTCCTAACTATAACTATCTACTGGCGACCGCCAGTAGATAATATATATATATTATCTACTGGCGGTCGCCAGTAGATAGTTATAGTTAGGCCCTATTTTCCATAGGAAATCTGCGACATTCTATTTGAAATAACTCTTGCGTCGGTTGACGAATCTTCGCGAAATTTTCAAACTTTATGGCCCGCTCCGGTCCGCTCCTACCCTGAAAGTCTCAGGTGATTCGTCAAGCGGAGCCGAGAAAAGGGGGTCCCAAAGCGTGTTTTCCCATTCATTTTCCCTGCTGAACGGAATTACACCAAATTTGGCAAAAGGTAGTTCTTGGTTCAGAAAGAACCCTTTTTGTTAAATGGTGTAAATCCGTTCAGTAGTTCCTGAGAAAATCAAAAGTTAAGTCACATATATATCTATGGCCGAGTAGGGTCCGCGTACCCTCCCGACCACGAGCTGCATGCTAATTGGCTGTCAAGTGGCTGTCAACACTCCAAATCAGGAAGTGTTGGCAGCTATTTTGTCCCTCGGTAGAACCGAGGGACAGAAACAAGTGCGCAAAGCGCAAAGGGGGCAGGGTAGAAACACCCTGACCCCTAGGTCTGCTCAGAAGGTCCCACAAGGACCCCTGGGCAGAAAAAAGCATTTTTTTAAATCGGCAGGATGCGCTCAGGGTGCGCGGATCCTGGCGATTAGAAAAACCCCAGAAGAAACAAGTGCGCAAAACGCACAAAGGGGGCAGGGTAGAAACACCCTGACCCCTAGGTCTGCTCAGGGGTCCCACAAGGACCCCTGGGCAGAAAAAAGCATTTTAAAAATAAAAAAATCGGCGGGATGCGCTCAGGGTGCGCGAATCTTGCCGTAAAAAAAAAAATCCAAGTCCCGGGGGCATGCGGGGTTGGTTTATAGTTAATGGGGGCCTCTAAGGCCCCCAAGCCCCGAGGACCGCCACCCCCGGGGCTTTCTAATAAAAATGTTGCGGGAGGGCACTCGGCCCTCCCGCAGCCCCGGGACCACCACCTCCCCGGGCTTCTTTAAAAAAATAACAGTTCCTGTGTGTGGGGGCTCGAGCCCCCCCACACGCCCGGGGACCGCCACCTCCCGGGGCACTAATAATGTAAATGCGGGGTCCCCGGGGATCACCACCTCCCGGGGCTTTAAAGACATGGGAGGGGGCCGCGCGGCCCCCTCCTGGAGCCATTGATGGCCCTGGGGACCGCCACCCCCAGGGCCGGCTCCTGCAGTGTCCCGGGTGCCTACCCCGGGACACTGTAGTTTGCAATGGCAGGACGGGAGCCTCGCGGCTTCCGTCCTGCCATAGCAAACTGCTTTGCTTCATTGAAGCGAGAGCAGGAAGCCTGCTCTCGCTTCAATGAAGCAAAGCAGAGTGCTTTCCACATGGGGAGCTGCATGTCAGCAGCTCCCCATGTGGAAAAGCAATGCCGGGACAGTGGGGGGATTGGGGACCCCCCACGGTCCCCAACGGAGAGGACCAGCCCCGGGGGATGGGGTCCCCGGGGCAAGTAGTGGCCCCCGGGAGGGGGGCCACGCGGCCCCCCCCCCCCAAAAAAGAGAAAAATAAAGGCCTGCCCCGGGGGATGGGGTCCCCGGGGCAAAAGGAGGCCTGAGGAGGGGGGCCACGCAGCCCCCCTCCTTAAAAAAATAATAAAAGAGTGGCCATGCCCCTGGGGATGGGGTCCCCGAGGCCGGAATCGGCCATGGGAGGGGGCCACGCGGCCCCCTTCCCGTTTAAAAAAAAAAAATGAAAAAGGGGTAAGGCCCTGGGGGATGGGGTCCCCAGGGCCCAAAAAAAGGAAAAAGGAAGGGGGACCACACAGCCCCCCTTCGAGGGAAAAAAAATCAAAAAAAAAACAAAACGATCGTGCCGCAGGCCCCGCCCCCTTCCTTTACCACTCTGCAAACGTGCCCCCTGGCGCGTTTGCAGAGAGGAACGAGTCCCCTTGAATACTGGGGGTCCCTGGGGCCAACTAGCCCACCAGGAACCTCCAGTATGCGCCAGGGGGCTGCATTGCAGAGAGGTGTACAGAGGCCACGCCCCTTTTTAACACCTCTCTGCAACGCAGCTCTGTGGCGCTTACTGGAGGTACCTCGTGGGATAGTTGGACCCCAGGGACCCTCAGGATTCAAGGGGACTTAATCCCCCAACTTAAAACGCGCCACAGGGCGCGTTTGCACAGTGGTGAAGGGAGGGGGCGGGGCTTCAGGTGACATGTGTGCAAACAGGCCCCATGCCGCGTTTTAAGATGGGGAATTAAATCCCCTTCAATCCTGAGGGTCCCTGGGGGCCAACAAGCCCACCAGGTACCTCCAGTAAGTGCCACGGAGCTGCGTTGCAGAGTGTTGTAAAAGGGGCGTGGCCTCTGAACACCTCTCTGCAACGCAGCTCTCTGGCGCATACTGGAGGTATCTGGTGGGCCAGTTGGCCCCTAGGAACCCTCGGGATTGAGGAGGAATTAATTCTCCAACTTAAAATGCGCCACAGTGCGTGTTTGCAGACATGTCACCTCAGGCCCCACCCCTTCCTTCACCATTGTGCAAATATTCCTCTAAAATCAGCCGAACTACGAATTCCGATTTACTCACCTGTTATCAGGAGAGACCTCAGTGCTGCATCTTTGAGCCCAGTACTGATCCTGAAAAGTAATTTTAACCGTACTTACCAGTAACTTGAATTTCCTTCCATAGGCTAACATTGACTGGTTTCACTTGGAAATTCTTCTAAGTGTGGAGTTTTGGAACTTTATAATATTCCTCTAAAATCAGCCGAAATACGAATTCCGATTTACTCACCTGTTATCAGGAGAGACCTCAGTGCTGCATCTTTCAGCCCAGTACTGATCCTGAAAAGTAATTTTAACCGTACTTACCAGTAACTTGAATTTCCTTTCACAGGATATCATTGCCTGCTTTTTGCTGAAAAAGTTTCTAAGTGTCGATTTTTGAAACATACAAATATTCCTCTAAAATCAGCCGAAATACGAATTCCGATTTACTCACCTGTTATCAGGAGAGACCTCAGTGCTGCATCTTTCAGCCCAGTACTGATCCTGAAAAGTATTTCTAACCGTACTTACCAGTAACTTGAATTTCCTTCCATAGGCTAACATTGACTGGTTTCACTTGGAAATTCTTCTAAGTGTGGAGTTTTGGAACTTTATAATATTCCTCTAAAATCAGCCAAAATACGGATTCCGATTTACTCACCTGTTATCAGGAGAGACCTCAGTGCTGCATCTTTCAGCCCTGTACTGATCCTCAAAAGTAATTTTAACCGTACTTACCGGTAACTTGAATTTCCTTCCATAAGCTAACATTGACTGGTTTCACTTGGAAATTCTTCTAAGTGTGGAGTTTTGGAACTTTATAATATTCCTCTAAAATCAACCGAACTACGAATTCCGATTTACTCACCTGCTATCAGGAGAGACCTCAGTGCTGCATCTTTCAGCCCAGTACTGGTCCTGAAAAGTAATTTTAACCGTACTTACCGGTAACTTGAATTTCCTTCATAGGCTAACATTGACTGGTTTCACTTGGAAATTCTTCTAAGTGTGGAGTTTTGGAACTTTAAAATATTCCTCTAAAATCAGCCGAAATACGAATTCCGATTTACTCACCTGTTATGAGGAGAGACCTCAGTGCTGCATCTTTCAGCCCAGTACTGATCCTCAAAAGTAATTTTAACCGTACTTACCAGTAACTTGAATTTCCTTCCATAGGATATCATTGACTGCTTTTTGCTGAAAAAGTTTCTAAGTGTTGATTTTTGAAACATACAAATATTCCTCTAAAATCAGCCGAAATCCGAATTCAGATTTACTCACCTGTTATCAGGAGAGACATCAGTGCTGCATTTTTCAGCCCAGTACTGGTCCTGAAAAGTAATTTTAACCGTACTTACCAGTAACTTGAATTTCCTTACATAGGCTAACATTGACTGGTTTCACTTGGAAATTCTTCTAAGTGTGGAGTTTTAGAACTTTAAAATATTCCTCTAAAATCAGCCGAAATACGAATTCCGATTTACTCACCTGTTATCAGGAGAGACCTCAGTGCTGCATCTTTCAGCCCAGTACTGATCCTCAAAAGTAATTTTAACCGTACTTACCGGTAACTTGAATTTCCTTCATAGGCTAACATTGACTGGTTTCACTTGGAAATTCTTCTAAGTGTGGAGTTTTAGAACTTTAAAATATTCCTCTAAAATCAGCCGAAATACGAATTCCGATTTACTCACCTGTTATCAGGAGAGACCTCAGTGCTGCATCTTTCAGCCCAGTACTGATCCTCAAAAGTAATTTTAACCGTACTTACCGGTAACTTGAATTTCCTTCATAGGCTAACATTGACTGGTTTCACTTGGAAATTCTTCTAAGTGTGGAGTTTTGGAACTTTAAAATATTCCTCTAAAATCAGCCGAAATACGAATTCCGATTTACTCACCTGCTATCAGGAGAGACCTCAGTGCTGCATCTTTCAGCCCAGTACTGGTCCTGAAAAGTAATTTTAACCGTACTTACCGGTAACTTGAATTTCCTTCATAGGCTAACATTGACTGGTTTCACTTGGAAATTCTTCTAAGTGTGGAGTTTTGGAACTTTAAAATATTCATCTAAAATCAGCCGAAATACGAATTCCGATTTACTCATCTGTTATCAGGAGAGACCTCAGTGCTGCATCTTTTAGCCCAGTACTGATCCTCAAAAGTAATTTTAACCGTACTTACCAGTAACTTGAATTTCCTTCCATAGGATATCATTGCCTGCTTTTTGCTGAAAAAGTTTCTAAGTGTTGATTTTTGAAACATACAAATATTCCTCTAAAATCAGCCGAAATACGAATTCCGATTTACTCACCTGTTATAAGGAGAGACCTCAGTGCTGTATCTTTCAGCCCAGTACTGGTCCTGAAAAGTAATTTTAACCGTACTTACCAGTAACTTATATTTTCTTCCATAGGAATCCATTGTCTGGTTTTCGGCAGAAAAGTTTCAAAGTGTCGATTTTCACAAACTACAAATATTCCTTAAAAATCGCCTCTATGACTTAAACGCATTCTTTCAACTGTTTACAGGAGATGCACCAGTGCTGGATCCAGGATCCAACACTGAGTAAGAAAAAAGTAACGATAACAGTTTTTACCTGCTAAGTGAATTTCCTTCCATAGGATAACATTGGTGATTCTATGAGAAAAAGTTTCTAAGTGTCAACTTTTAAAATACAATAATATTCCTTAAAAATCACGACTGTAACCAAAACGCTTTTACTCAACTGTTTACAGGAGATGTACCAGGACTGAATCTAGGATCCAGTCCTGTGGTTAGAAAAGTAATCCATAAAGTAACTAATTGCATTTAACTAGAAATTCACATTGAGCTGAATGTTGCATTGTGTTTGAAAATGTGTTGCCCATTGCAACAACTGTAACTACTGTACTTAAAAGTCTATTGCCTATGTGCAAAGTATTTAAACTAAAGTAATTCATTCTGAGAAAGTATTTTTTGTAATGTAATGTATAATGTAATTACAATGTAATTGAAAAAATAAAATATGTAAAAGAAATTGTTTCTAAAAATGTAGTAAATCAGTATGAAAAAAATTAATATAAAAATTAATACATTTAAAAATTGTCATTTAAAAAACCTTTGAAATTCACTGAAAAAACCGTAGGTTTCAGGCACGTTATAGTTACAAATTAGCATTTTAAAAACCTTTGAAATTCACTGAAAAAACCATAGGTTTCAGACACGTTATAGTTAGAAATTAGCATTTAAAAAACCTTTGAAATTCACTGAAAAAACCAGAGGTTTTAGGGACAGTTATAGTTAGTTGGACATTGCACTCGTACAAAACCCGTGAAATTCCCCCGTTATAGTTAGTTCAGCTAACTATAACTCGCGCCCCCGCAATGCACTGCTGATGACGTCACATATTACATCACTCATGACATGGTCAGTGACATCACTGATGACATCACTGATGACATCTCAAATGACATCACTGATGACATCACTGATGACATCACTGATGACATCATCCAGTGACTGTGTGTTTCTGTAAAGTTTAAATATTTTTAATATATATAGGAAAAGACGTATTGAAGAATGAGTGGGTGTGTAAGTGTCGGTATGGATGATTTAGTAGGTGCATGACTGACTCTATAAGTGAGTGATTTAACGTATCTTACTGAATGCATGGGTTAGTGACTAAACTGGATGAATGTCTGTATCCGTCTGTCTGTTGCTGTGTAAGTGGCTGCATGTGTTTGTGAATAGCTACATGAGTGTCTATATGAGTTATTGAATGCTTGTCTGAGTATCTGTATGGGTGCCTGAGTGTTTGTGTGGGAGGGGTGTGTGCAACTCTGTGCATAGATGTGTGAGTGGCTGATTCACTGGGTGGATGGTTTCAAGAGTGCATCTGTGATAGACTGTATGGGTGGGTAAGTGTGTGTAAGAGTGTGTTAGTGAGTGAATGTATGTCCCAGTGGTACATGTGTGAGTAACTACATATGTGAAAGGCAGTATATATGTGTGTTGGAGTATATAAATAGCTATAAGCAAGAGTGAATGATTGTGATAGTGGCTGTATGGATGAGTGTGTGCTTGTATCAGTGATTGTATAAGAGCGTAACAATGTGCTACTATTTGTATGAGTAAGTGAGCTGGTGTGTGTATAACTGTATAGGTGAGTAAATGGCAGTGTGTTTAATTATTTGCATGACTGACTAGGTGTGTGAGTATCTCTATGGATGAGTGGCGTTGTTTGAGTGTCTATATAGGAGTAAGAGTGCATATGATAGTCCTGTACTGAGTGACCGTAAGTATGAGTGACTGTACGGGTGAGTGAGTTGATGTGTGTGTGTAGACCTAAGAATCAGTGAGTGGGTATGTAGTTATTGGTGTTGGAGTGTCTATGGTTTTGCGAATGGCAGTCTGTAATTTAGAGTGGGTGTATCAAAGGTTATATTAGGGTGTGAGGAGGTGCATCAGATTATCACGTGGATGATGTCATCAGTGATGTCATTTGAGATGTCATCAGTGATGTCATCAGTGATGTCACTGACCATGTCATGAGTGATGTAATATGTGACGTCATCAGCAGTGCATTGCGGGCGCGAGTTATAGTTAGCTGAACTAACTATAACGGGGAATTTCACGGGTTTTGTACGAGTGCAATGTCCAAGTAACTATAACTGTCCCTAAAACCTATGGTTTTTTCAGTGAATTTCAAAGGTTTTTAAATGCTAATTTGTAACTATAACGTGTCTGAAACCTATGGTTTTTTCAGTGAATTTCAAAGGTTTTTTAAATGCTAATTTGTAACTATAACGTGTCTGAAACCTATGGTTTTTTCAGTGAATTTCAAAGGTTTTTTAAATGCTAATTTCTAACTATAACGTGCCTGAAACCTACGGTTTTTTCAGTGAATTTCAAAGGTTTTGTAAATGACAATTTTTAAATGTATTAATTGTTATATTAATTTTTTTCATACTGATTTACTACATTTTTAGAAACAATTTTTTTACATATTTTATTTTTAAATTACATTGTAATTACATTATACATTACATTACAAAAAATACTTTCTCATAATGAATTACTTTAGTTTAAATACTTTGCAGATAGGCAATAGACTTTTAAGTACAGTAGTTACAGTTGTTGCAATGGGCAACACATTTTCAAACACAATGCAACATTCAGCTCAATGTGAATTTCTAGTTAAATGCAATTAGTTACTTTATGGATTACTTTTCTAACCACAGGACTGGATCCTAGATTCAGTCCTGGTACATCTCCTGTAAACAGTTGAGTAAAAGCGTTTTGGTTACAGTCGTGATTTTTAAGGAATATTATTGTATTTTAAAAGTTGACACTTAGAAACTTTTTCTCATAGAATCACCAATGTTATCCTATGGAAGGAAATTCACTTAGCAGGTAAAAACTGTTATCGTTACTTTTTCTTACTCAGTGTTGGATCCTGGATCCAGCACTGGTGCATCTCCTGTAAACAGTTGAAAGAATGCGTTTAAGTCATACAGGCGATTTTTAAGGAATATTTGTAGTTTGTGAAAATCAACACTTTGAAACTTTTTGCTGAAAACCAGTCAATCTTAGCCTATGAAGGAAATTCAAGTTACCGGTAAGTACGGTTAAAATTACTTTTGAGGACCAGTACTGGGCTGAAAGATGCAGCACTGAGGTCTCTCCTGATAACAGGTGAGTAAATCGGAATTCGTATTTCGGCTGATTTTAGAGGAATATTTTAAAGTTCCAAAACTCCACACTTAGAAGAATTTCCAAGTGAAACCAGTCAATGTTAGCCTATGGAAGGAAATTCAAGTTACTGGTAAGTACGGTTAAAATTACTTTTCAGGACCAGTACTGGGCTGAAAGATGCAGCACTGAGGTCTCTCCTGATAACAGGTGAGTAAATCAGATTTCGGATTTCGGCTGATTTTAGAGGAATATTTGTATGTTTCAAAAATCAACACTTAGAAACTTTTTCAGCAAAAAGCAGGCAATGATATCCTATGGAAGGAAATTCAAGTTACTGGTAAGTACGGTTAAAATTACTTTTGAGGATCAGTACTGGGCTGAAAGATGCAGCACTGAGGTCTCTCCTGATAACAGGTGAGTAAATCGGAATTCGTATTTCGGCTGATTTTAGAGGAATATTTTAAAGTTCCAAAACTCCACACTTAGAAGAATTTCCAAGTGAAACCAGTCAATGTTAGCCTATGAAGGAAATTCAAGTTACCGGTAAGTACGGTTAAAATTACTTTTCAGGACCAGTACTGGGCTGAAAGATGCAGCACTGAGGTCTCTCCTGATAACAGGTGAGTAAATCGGAATTCGTATTTCGGCTGATTTTAGAGGAATATTTTAAAGTTCCTAAACTCCACACTTAGAAGAATTTCCAAGTGAAACCAGTCAATGTTAGCCTATGGAAGGAAATTCAAGTTACTGGTAAGTACGGTTAGAATTACTTTTCAGGATCTGTACTGGGCTCAAAGATGCAGCACTGAGGTCTCTCCTGATAACAGGTGAGTAAATCGGAATTCGTAGTTCTGCTGATTTTAGAGGAATATTTGTAAGTTTCAAAAATCGACACTTAGAAACTTTTTCAGCAAAAAGCAGGCAATGATATCCTACGGAAGGAAATTCAAGTTACTGGTAAGTACGGTTAAAATTACTTTTCAGGATCAGTACTGGGCTCAAAGATGCAGCACTGAGGTCTCTCCTGATAACAGGTGAGTAAATCGGAATTCGTAGTTCGGCTGATTAAAGAGGAATATTATAAAGTTCCAAAACTCCACACTTAGAAGAATTTCCAAGTGAAACCAGTCAATGTTAGCCTGTGGAAGGAAATTCAAGTTACTGGTAAGTACGGTTAAAATTACTTTTCAGGATCAGTACTGGGCTCAAAGATGCAGCACTGAGGTCTCTCCTGATAACAGGTGAGTAAATCGGAATTCGTAGTTCGGCTGATTTTAGAGGAATATTTGCACAATGGTGAAGGAGGGGGGTGGGGCCTGAGGTGACATGTCTGTAAACACGCCCTGTGGCGCGTTTTAAGTTGGAGAATTAATTCCTCCTCAATCCCGAGGGTCCCTAGGGGCCAACTAGCCCACCAGGTACCTCCAGTATGCGCCAGAGAGCTGCGTTGCAGAGAGGTGTTCAGAGGCCACGCCCCTTTTTACAACACTCTGCAACGCAGCTCCGTGGCGCTTACTGGAGGTACCTGGTGGGCTAGTTGGCCCCAGAGACCCTCAGGATTGAAGGGGATTTAAATCCCCATCTTAAAACGCGCCATGGGGCCTGTTTGCACACATGTCACCTGAAGCCCCGCCCCCTCCCTTCACCACTGTGCAAACGCGCCCCGTGGCGCGTTTTAAGTTGGGGGATTAAGTCCCCTTGAATCCTGAGGGTCCCTGGAGTCCAACTAGCCCACCATGTACCTCCAAAAGCGCCACAGAGCTGCGTTGCAGAGAGGTGTAAAAGGGGCATGGCCTCTGTACACCTCTCTGCAACGCAGCTCCTAGCGGATACTGGAGGTTCCTGGTGGGCTAGTTGGCCCTGGGACCCCAGTATTCAAGGGGAATTCGTTCCCCATCTGCAAACGCACCAGGGGGCGCTTTTGCAGAGAGCTGCAAGGAGGGGGTGTGGCCTCCGGCGCAATGCCGGTCTTTTTTTTTTTTTTTTTTTAAGAAGGAAGGCTGTGTGGCCCCCCTTCTTTTTCTAATTTATTGGCCCTGGGGACCCCATCCCCCAGGGCCTGCCCCCTCTTTTTTTAAAAAATTTGGAAAGGCTTCGTGTGGCCCCCCTCCCGAGGCCTTAATCGGCCCCGGGAACCCCATCCCCGGGGCATGGCCTTCTTTTTTTTTTTTAAATAACTTATGGAGGGGGGCTGCGTTGCCCCCCTCCTCAGGCCACTTATGGCCCCGGGGACCCCATCCCCGGGGCCGGCCTTTGTTTTATTTAATTAAATTTTGGGGAGGGGGCCGCGTGGCCCCCCTCCTGGGCCACTTGTAGCCCCAGGGACCCCATCCCCTGGGGCTGGCCCTCTCCGTTGGGGACCATGGGGGGGGTCCCCAATTCCCCCACGATCCCGCCGGCTCCCCGCGTCCTGCGGGAGCCGGCATTGCTTTTCCACATGGGGAGCTGCTAGATGCAGCTCCCCGTGTGGAAAAGCATTTGTCTTTGGTTTTGGAAGAGAGAGCAGGTTTCCTGCTCTCTCTTCAAAACCAAAGCAGTTTGCTATGACAGGACGGGAGCCGCGAGGCTCACGCCTGCCATAGCAAACTACAGTGTCCCGGGGGTAGGCACCCGGGACACTGCAAGAGCCGGCCCTGGGGGGTGGCGGTCCCCAGGGCCATCAAGGGCTCCAGGAGGGGGGCCAGGCGGCCCCCTCCCACCATCTTGAAAGCCCCGGGGAGGTGGTGGTCCCCGGGGCACTGGGGGTCCGTAACGGACCCCCATATTTAAATCTTTAGTGCCCCAGGGAGGTGGCGGTCCCCGGGGCATGTGGGGAGGCTGGAGCCCCCCCACACAGGTACTTAGAAAATAAAAAAAAGAAGCCCCGGGAGGTGGCGGTCCCTGGGGCTGCGGGAGGGCCGAGAGCCCCCGCACCATTTGTTTTTAAAGCCCCGGGGTGGCGGTCCCCGAGGGCTTGGGGAGGCCTTAGAGGCCCCCATTCATTAATTTCATAACCCCCGCATGCCCCCGGGACTTGGCCCACCCGGGGGCCAATTAAGAACGAAGCGCGGGAGACCGCGCTTCGTTTTCTTTTTTTTCGGCGGGATCTGCGCACCCTAAGCGCATCCCGCCAATTTTTCTTTTAAAAAATGCTTTTTTCTGCCCAGGGGTCCTTGTGGGACCCCTGAGCAGACCTAGGGGTCAGGGTGTTTCTACCCTGCCCCCTTTGTGCGTTTTGCGCACTTGTTTCTGTGCCTCGGTTCTACCGAGAGCATAAAATAGCTGCCAACACTTCCTGATTTGGAGTGTTGACAGCCACTTGACAGCCAATTAGCATGCAGCTCGTGATCGGGACGGTGCGCGCAGGGTGCGCTCAGGGTGCGCGAATCCGACGCGGCCATAGATATAAATGTGATTTTCCTTTTGATTTTCTCAGGAACTACTGAACGGATTTACACCATTTAACAAAAAGGGTTCTTTCTGAACCAAGAACTACCTCTTTGCAAAATTTGGTGTAATTCCGTTCAGCAGTTCGGGCTGTAGCCGTGGCTAAAGTTTCCTATGGGAAAATGAATGGGGAAAACACGTTTTGGGACCTCCCTTTTTTCTCAGCCCCCGCTTGATGAATCACCCCGAGACTTTCAGGATAGGAGCGGACCGGAGCGGGCCACAAAGTTTGAAAATTTCGCGAAGATTCGTCAACCGACGCAAGAGTTATTTCAAATAGAATTTTGCGGATTTCCTATGGAAAATAGGTCCTAACTATAACTATCTACTGGCGACCGCCAGTAGATAATATATATATATATATATCAAGGAACAGTTGCTTCTGCAGCAAGGGCGCACTCGAGAGACAAGAAATCATGCACAGGTAGGAACGAGCACTTCAGCAGCCTGACGCATTTCGGGTATGTATCCCTTAATCATAGGCTTGACTCCAAACAGTTGCTTTGCCACCGGACTTTATTTAAATACACACCCTCCAATGGGCTACTCAGATGAGTCCCAGCGCCTGCTGGGTAATGTAGTCCCTGTAGACTGCATTTACCCTAATGGGGTTGGAAACAAAAGTCAATATTAGAATTCAGATGTATAATAAAGTGTCCGTTCATGCCCAAAATCCACACATGTCTCCCCACATATTGGCATCGTCAAATTACGTGTCTAGTGGCCCCTTGTAAATCCTCAGGGTGGTGCAGCCCTTCACGCCTGAAGCCGGCGTGTAAACATCAAGGAACAGTTGCTTCTGCAGCAAGGGTGCACTCGAGAGACCAGAAATCATGCACAGGTAGGAACGAGCACTTCAGCAGCCTGACGCGTTTCGGGTATGTATCCCTTAATCACAGGCTTGACTCCAAACAGTTGCTTTGCCACCAGACTTTATTTAAATACACGCCCTCCAATGGGCTACTCAGATGAGTCCCAGCGCTTGCTGGGTAATGTAGTCCCTGTAGCCTGCATTTACCCTAATGGGGTTGGAAACAAAAGTCAATATTAGCATTCAGATGTATAATAAAGTGTCCGTTCATGCCCAAAATCCACGCATGTCTCCCCACACATTGGCATCTTCAAATTACGTGTCTAGTGGCCCCTTGTAAATCCTCAGGGTGGTGCAGCCCTTCACGCCTGAAGCCGGCGTGTAAACATCAAGGAACAGTTGCTTCTGCAGCAATATATATATATATATATGCTGTCATATAAGTACTGTGTCTAGTGTACTCCTACTTATGCATTTCCTAACCTAGATGCCTAGGGCGGGTGATCTGCCAAGAATCCCCTACTGGATGATCTAAATCTCCCTTACCTGAAGGCAAAGCATGTAGGTCCTGGTTATAGGTTGGACATCCCTTATCGCGGAGGGTAAACCGGAATCTGCTGTGGTGAAACGCCGACGATAGCAATGACCTCGCAATGACAGCAGACTGCTCCTCTAATTAGAGTGCGGAAATGCGCATTTATTTATAACAACAGCATTCATGCTTCTGTGTCGAGGCTTCAGCAGAGCTGACATTGTTTTTTGTCTCTGTGATAGTGCTGTCGCCTTCCGTTTCATTCAAAATATGAATCTAGCTTCTTTCTACTGCTTAAATATTTGTAAATGTTACCAATATACTACCTCCTTTCACTTTGTATCAAAACCAAGATATGTTATTTACTTTGTTGCTTAAGCCTATTATCTCTACGCTTCTTCTCGTTGCCATGTGTTTTTGTAACCTATGTTCCATCACCTTCCCAATTGTAAAGCGCTCTGATACCTAAGGGTGAAGCCAGCGCTATATAAAACCTCGTAAATAAATAAATAAATGGACAAATAATAATAGACAACATTTGCACAATGTATGTTAAGGCCTTGTAACAAAGGTATCGTGATAGTGTGCTTACAAAGTGGAATTGTAAGCAGTGTGGACTCGGAGAAACTAATCCTGCACTGTCATGTAAGCAAATGTGTGTCAAAAGTCAGTTTGTGGAAAAAGAAGGCAACTTTAGTAACACGTACATATAAAATGGCAGTGTTTCTTCCTGGGCCTAACCTATCCACGTGACAGTTCGAGTGAAGTAAGCACAGGGACAGAACTCCCATTACCAGTCTGAGAGCAGACTTTTGGAATATACAAATACTGTCTGCAACTTTAAGTATAAAGATGAGGCAGAAACTTCCAGCCAGTGTGCCAAGATTTCTCCACCAGAATCTGGGGTAATCACTAGCAACCAAGGAAATCCTTTGTGTTCCTGGGTTGGTATATCTACCACCAACTTTCTTTGACACATTCAGGAGACTTCGACGAGGATACTAGGAAGTGCAGCTTGCACTCCATTACAAGAGCGAGCTGTTCGACTGCTCAGTAGGAACACTGGAGGTGCCCTTGCATGAGAAAGATGCTATTTAGAAGAATATATGTTACAGCAATGAACTCAAACACCATACCTTACCACACATGTTCAATGACACACTTTCTCATTTACCATGACATTTACCGTTACAACACAAACCACAACCATGCATTACAATACAACACATTACAATATATATATATATATTCACTGAAAAAACCATAGGTTTTAGGGACAGTTATAGTTAGTTGGACATTTCACTCGTACAAAACCCGTGAAATTCCCCTGTTATAGTTAGTTCAGCTAACTATAACTCGCGCCCCCGCAATGCACTGCTGATGATGTCACATATTACATCACTCATGACATGGTCAGTGACATCACTGATGACATCACTGATGACATCTCAAATGACATCACTGATGACATCATCCAGTGACTGTGTGTTTCTGTAAAGTTTAAATATTTTTAATATATATAGGAAAAGACGTATTGAAGAATGAGTGGGTGTCTAAGTGTCTGTATGGATGATTTAGTAGGTGCGTGACTGACTCTATAAGTGAGTGATTTAACGTATCTTACTGAATGCATGGGTTAGTGACTAAACTGGGTGAATGTCTGTATCCGTCTGTCTGTTGCTGTGTAAGTGGCTGCATGTGTTTGTGAATAGCTACATGAGTGTCTATATGAGTTATTGAATAGTTCTCTGAGTATCTGTATGGGTGCCTCAGTGTTTGTGTGGGAGGGGTGTGTGCGACTCTGTGCATAGATGTGTGAGTGGGTGATTCACTGGGTGGATGGTTTCAAGAGTGCATCTGTGATAGACTGTATGGGTGGGTAAGTGTGTGTAAGAGTGTGTTAGTGAGTGAATATATGTCCCAGTGGTACATGTGTGAGTAACTACATATGTGAAAGGCAGTATATATGTGTGTTGGAGTATATAAATAGCTATAAGCGAGAGTGAGTGATTGTGATAGTGGCTGTATGGATGAGTGTGTGCTTGTATCAGTGATTGTATAAGAGCGTAACAATGTGGTAGTATTTGTATGATTAAGTGAGCTGGTGTGTGTATAACTGTATAGGTGAGTAAATGGCAGTGTGTTTAATTATTTGCATGACTGACTAGGTGTGTGAGTACCTCTATGGATGAGTGGCGGTGTTTGAGTGTCTATATAGGAGTAAGAGTGCATATGATAGTCCTGTACTGAGTGACCATAAGTATGAGTGACTGTACGGGTTAGTGAGTGGATGTGTGTGTGTAGACCTAAGAATCAGTGAGTGGGTATGTAGTTATTGGTGTTGGAGTGTCTATGGTTTTGCGAATGGCAGTCTGTAATTTAGATTGGATATATCAAAGGTTATATTAGGGTGTGAGGAGGTGCATCAGATTATCACGTGGATGATGTCATCAGTGATGTCATTTGAGATGTCATCAGTGATGTCACTGACCATGTCATGAGTGATGTAATATGTGACGTCATCAGCAGTGCATTGCTGGGCGCGAGTTATAGTTAGCTGAACTAACTATAACAGGGGAATTTCACGGGTTTTGTACGAGTGAAATGTCCAACTAACTATAACTGTCCCTAAAACCTATGGTTTTTTCAGTGAATTTCAAAGGTTTTTAAATGCTAATTTCTAACTATAACGTGTCTGAAACCTATGGTTTTTTCAGTGAATTTCAAAGGTTTTTAAATGCTAATTTCTAACTATAATGCCCCTAAAACCTATGGTTTTTTCAGTGAATTTCAAAGGTTTTGTAAATGACAATTTTTAAATGTGTTAATTGTTATATTTATTTTTTGATACTGATTTACTACATTTTTTAAAACTATTTATTTTTATATATTTTATTTATTAAATTACATTGTAATTACATTATACATTACATTACAAAATATACTTTCTCAGAATGAATTACTTTAGTTTAAATAGTTTGCAAATAGGCAATAGAGTTTTAAGTACAGTAGTTACAGTTGTTGCAATGGGCAACACAATTTCAAACACAATGCAACATTGAGCTCAATGTGAATTTCTAGTTAAATGCAATTAGTTACTTTATGGATTACTTTTCTAACCACAGGACTGGATCCTAGATTCAGTCCTGGGACATCTCCTGTAAACAGTTGAGTAAAAGCGTTTTGGTTACAGTAGTGATTTTTAAGGAATATTATTGTATTTTAAAAGTTGACACTTAGAAACTTTTTCACATAGAATCACCAATGTTATCCTATGGGAGGAAATTCACTTAGCAGGTAAGTAGTGTTATCGTTACTTTTTCTTACTCAGTGTTGGATCCTGGATCCAGCACTGGTGCATCTCCTGTAAACAGTTGAAAGAATGCGTTTAAGTCATACAGGCGATTTTTAAGGAATATTTGTAATTTGTGAAAATCGACACTTTGAAACTTTTCTGCTGAAAACCAGACAATGGATTCCTATGGAAGGAAATGTAAGTTACTGGTAAGTACGGTTAGAATTACTTTTCAGGGTCAGTGCTGGGCTAAAAGATGCAGCACTGGGTTCTCTCCTGATAACAGGTGAGTAAATTGGAATTCGTACTTTGGTTGATTTTAGAGGAATATTATAAAGTTCCAAAACTCCACACTTAGAAGAATTTCCAAGTGAAACCAGTCAATGTTAGCCTATGAAGGAAATTCAAGTTACCGGCAAGTACGGTTAAAATTACTTTTCAGGACCAGTACTGGGCTGAAAGATGCAGCACTGAGGTCTCTCCTGATAACAGGTGAGTAAATCAGAATTCGGATTTCGGCTGATTTTAGAGGAATATTTTAAAGTTCCAAAACTCCACACACAGAAGAATTTCCAAGTGAAACCAGTCAATGTTAGCCTATGGAAGGAAATTCAAGTTACTGGTAAGTACGGTTAAAATTACTTTTCAGGACCAGTACTGGGCTGAAAGATACAGCACTGAGGTCTCTCCTTATAACAGGTGAGTAAATCGGAATTCGTATTTCGGCTGATTTTAGAGGAATATTTGTATGTTTCAAAAATCAACACTTAGAAACTTTTTCAGCAAAAAGCAGGCAATGATATCCTATGGAAGGAAATTCAAGTTACTGGTAAGCACGGTTAAAATTACTTTTGAGGATCAGTACTGGGCTGAAAGATGCAGCACTGAGGTCTCTCCTGATAACAGGTGAGTAAATCGGAATTCGTATTTCGGCTGATTTTAGAGGAATATTTTAAAGTTCCAAAACTCCACACTTAGAAGAATTTCCAAGTGAAACCTGTCAATGTTAGCCTATTGAAGGAAATTCAAGTTACTGGTAAGTACGGTTAAAATTACTTTTCAGGACCAGAACTGGGCTGAAAGATACAGCACAGAGGTCTCTCCTTATAACAGGTGAGTAAATCGGAATTCGTTTTTCGGCTGATTTTAGAGGAATATTTTAAAGTTCCAAAACTCAACACTTAGAAGAATTTCCAAGTGAAACCAGTCAATGTTAGCCTATGGAAGGAAATTCAAGTTACTGGTAAGTACGGTTAAAATTACTTTTCAGGACCAGTACTGGGCTGAAAGATACAGCACCGAGGTCTCTCCTGATAACAGGTGAGTAAATCAGAATTCGTATTTCGGCTGATTTTAGAGGAATATTTGCACAATGGTGAAGGGAGGGGGCGGGGTCTAAGGTGACATCTGTGCAAACGCGCCCCGTGGTGCGTTTTAAGTTGGGGATTAAGTCCCCTTGAATCATGAGGGTCCCTAGGGGCCAACTAGCCCACCAGGAACCTCCAGTATGCGCCAGGGGCTGCGTTGCAGAGACGTGTAGAGAGGCCACACCCCTTTTACACCTCTCTGCAACGCAGCTCTGTGGCGCTTTCTGGATGTACCTGTTGGGCTAGTTGGCCCCAGGACCCTCAGGATTGAAGGGGATTTAATTCCCCATCTTAAAACGCGCCATGGGGCCTGTTTGCACACGTCACCTGAAGCCCCGCCCCTCCCTTCACCACTGTGCAAACGCGCCCATTGGCGCGTTTTAAGTCGAGGATTAACTCCCCTTGAATCCTGAGGGCCCCTGGGGTGCAACTAGCCCACCAGCTACCTCCATTAAGCGCCACAGAGCTGCGTTGCAGAGAGGTGTAAAAGGGCGTGGCCTCTGTACACCTCTCTGCAAGGCAGCCCCTGGCGCATACTGGAGGTTCCTGGTGGGCTAGTTGGCCCCAGGGACCCCCAGTATTGAAGGGGAATTACTTCCCCATCTGCAAACGCGCCAGGGCGCGTTTGCAGAGTGGTGAAGGAAGGGGCGGGGCCTGCGGGCCCGATCGTTTTTTTTTTCCCTGAGGGGGCTGTGTGGCCCCCCTTCCTTTTTCTATTTTTGGGCCCTGGGGACCCCATCCCCCAGGGCCTTACCCCCTTTTTTTTTATTTTTTTATTAAACGGGAAGGGGGCCGCGTGGCCCCCTCCCGTGGCCGAATCCTGCCCGGGGACCCCATCCCCGGGGCATGGCCACACTTTTAAATTAATTTTTTAGGAGGGGGCTGCGTGGCCCCCCTCCTCAGGCCTCCTTTGCCCCGGGGACCCCATCCCCGGGGCAGGCCTTTTTTTTTATTAATTTTTTATTATTTCTGGGGAGGGGGCCACGTGGCCCCTCTCCCGAGCCCTATGGCCCGGGGACCCCATCCCCGGGGCCTGGTCTCTTGTTGGGGACTGTGGGGGGTCCCCAAACCCCCACAGTCCCGCCGGCTCCCCGTGTCCTAAGGGAGCCGGCATTGCTTTCCACATGGGGTGCAGCTAACATGCTGCTCCCCATGTGGAAAAGCAATTGTCTTTGGATATTGGAGGCGAGAGCAGGTTTCCCTGCTCTCTCTTCCAATATCCAAAGCAGTTGCAATGACAGGACGGGAGCCGCGAGGCTCCGTCCTGTCATTACAAACAGCAGTGTCCCGGGGGTAGGCACCCGGGACACTGCAGGAGCCGGCCCTGGGGGTGGCGGTCCCCAGGGCCACCACAGGCTCCAGGAGGGGCCGCGCGGCCCCCTCCCCACATCAGCACAGCCCCGGGGAGGTGGTGGTCCCCGGTGCTTCGGGGTCCAAAACGGACCCCCATTTTAAATGTGTTAGTGCCCCGGGAGGTGGCGGTCCCGGGCGTGTGGGAGGGCTCGAGCCCCCACACAGGAAATAAAAAATTAAAAAGAAGCCCCGGGGAGGTGGTGGTCCCCGGGGCTGCGGGAGGGCCGAGTGCCCTCCTGCACCATTTTAAAATTAAAGCCCCGGGGGGTGGCGGTCCCCGGGCCCCATACATAAATTTAACCCCCCACCATGCCCCCGGGACTTGGGCCACCCGGGGCAAATACCTGATCGAGCGCGGGAGACCGCGCTCGATTTCCTCGGCAGGATCCGCGCACCCTAAGCGCATCCCGCTGATTTTTAAAAAAAAAGAAATTTTTTTTTTTGCCCAGGGGGTCCTTGTGGGACCCCCTGAGCAGACCTAGGGGGTCAGGGTGTTGCTACCCTTCCCCCTTTTGTGCGCTTTGCGCACTTGTTTCTGTCCCTCGGTTCTACCGAGGGACAAAATGGCTGCCAACACTTCCTGATTTGGAGTGTTGACAGCCAATTAGCATGCAGCTCGTGATCGGGAGGGTGCGCCCATAGATATATATGTACTTTTACTTTTGATTTTCTCAGCAACTACTGAACGGATTTACACCATTTAACAAAAGGGTTCTTTCTGAACCAAGAACTACCTCTTTGCCAAATTTGGTGTAATTCCGTTCAGCAGTTCGAGCTGTAGCCGTGTCTAAAGTTTCCTATGGGAAATTGATTTTTGACTCTTATTTTTTTAATTTCTCACAACTACTGAACGGATTTACACCATTTAACAAAAGGGTTCTTTCTGAACCAAGAACTACCTCTTTGCCAAATTTGGTGTAATTCCGTTCAGCAGTTCGGGCTGTAGCCGTGTCTAAAGTTTCCTATGGGAAATTGATTTTTTTACTCTTATTTTTTAATTTCTCCGCAACTACTGAACGGATTTACACCATTTAACAAAAGGGTTCTTTCTGAACCAAGAACTACCTCTTTGCCAAATTTGGTGTAATTCCGTTCAGCAGTTCGAGCTGTAGCCGTGTCTAAAGTTTCCTATGGGAAAATGAATGGGGAAAACACGTTTTGGGACCCCCCTTTTTCTCGGCCCCCGCTTGACAGAATCACCCCGAGACTTTCAGGGTAGGAGCGGACCGTAGTGGGCCATAAAGTTTGAAAATTTTGCGAAGATTCGTCAACCGGCAAGAGAGTTATTTCAAATAGAATGTCGCGGATTTCCTATGGAAAATAGGTCCTAACTATAACTATCTACTGGCGACCGCCAGTAGATAATATATCTACATACATGTGCACACACACTTAAAGATGAAAGATCACAAGAAAACAAACGCCAGACAGTACAAACCCCAGATCCCAAAGGATACAAGGAGTCACAAAGGAATTAAATATCCAAGAAAGAAGTGACTCAAACAGATGCACCCACAGAAGAACAAACATATATTTTCACTACAACATTTTGGCTTCAGCCTTTATTAGGTAGCACACAATTCTTTGCTCGGTTGCTGCACAGATGACACTGCTGGATTTTCAAAAAGCATCATGAATGAAGATTCCATTTGGAATGTGGAATCAATGCAGTCCCTAGATCTTTTGAGATATACAGTAATCAGGAGGTATTGTCAGTGATGTTCTGTCCATGTGGGTGCAATGATTATAAACAGTACATTCAGAGGTTTTCTCTGGAGTCCAGTAGTTCTTCCTTTAAGACGTGTTCCAAAGGGAAAATCTTCAAATCTGATAGCAAATACCGCACAAGGTTTAAATGATTGCCTCCAGGCTAGTCAAGTTTCTTATTAATTATTGATGATTTGAGAATTCTGAATCGTGAACGGAGGTCATTCACTGTTTGGCCTGCATATTGTTTGTTACAGCTTTGACGTTGTCACTGAGTCACATAAATAATGTATGTTGATCGACATGTAAGATGCTATTTTATGCCATAGAGTCCTCTTGTAAAAGAAATTGTTATTGATGTTTGTAAAAGGTATTCACATGTGATACACCTTATAGAATCACAGCATTGAACCCCCTGCATTTGTTGCAGCTTGCTTGAGTTCAGCTCTCACAATAGGAGCTCGTAAATTTTGAGCTCTGCACTAAGCAATGACTAGCAGTTTTGGAAAAAAAACTTTTGTACTTTTTCACTGGTGGATAATTAGGGAAATGTTTTTTGCAATATATTTTTGTAGGTAGGAGCTGTTGGATGATAGTCAACCACAAATGGGATTCTGTCTCTTTTGTTTTTACTGTTGGTATTCCAAATAAGTGCTTCCCTGGGTAACTGCAAAGACCCGTCAGTTTGTTGCTGTATGATATGCATAGGATAGCCTTGCATTTGAAATAATCTAGCAAGCTCCTGTAGATGTTCGTTACAATTGTCCTCACTTCTGCAGATACGTCTCATTCTGAGTGCTTGGCTGCAGATGATGCTGCGTTTAGTGTGATGTGGGTGAAATGAATTCCAGTTTGGATACAAATGAACATCTGTAGGCTTGTGGTAGAGATCAGTTACAATTTTCTGTTCATAAACGGTAATTAGCTTGGCCAGAAAAGGGAGATGGTGTTTCTGTTCAGTATTGCTGCTAATGAATTTAATGGTAGGATGGATAATGTTGATATAAGCTGTAAAGTCTTCTGATTTTCTACTTTCTGCATTCCATACTAAAGATTTATCATCAAAGTATCTCAGTCATAACAGTGGTATGATGCTAGAAGTAGCAAGTATGTGGTCCTCTAGTTTGCCCATAAAAATATTTGCATAGGAAGGAGTCATCGAGTGCCCATGGAAGTCCCTTTTTCTGCAGATAGCGTTTACCATTTGGGGTACAATTGTTGGGTTTAAGGATAACTTTTGCAAGGTTGGTAAGCTCTTTGGTTGCTGTTTTTTTTTATTAAGAGCTTCAGATAATTTCATAAGACCTCCTCATGTGGTATGTTCATGTATAATGATGTAACATCAAATGTAGCCAGGAGAGTGTCATTATCAAATGTGTAGGTTTGATTTAATGTTTCAGTAATCCGAAGGAAGTGACGGGTATCCTTAAAAAATAATGGAAGTTCCTGGAAAAGGAGCTGGAGGTGCAGCTCAATAAATAAAGATAGTCTCTCAGTGGCTGTACTGTTGTTTCATCAATGAGATTTAAGCTCCTGTACTTTACAACAATATTCTTAATTTCTTTATGAAAGTCTTTTGTGGGATCGGTTTGTAAGTGCTGGTATCCATTACTTATCTCATTCCCTCCATAATATAATCACTTATTTTCATGGCAACCACTGCACCACCTTTGTCTGCTGGTTTTTAATGACATCTATTCCCTTTTGAAGGTGGTAGAGCACTTTTCTTTCTTCTCTGGTAAAGTAATTTAAAATCCTTTTAGGTGTTGATTTCTTGATTAGTTTGTTGATGGATAAAATGTATGAATCAAGAAAATGATTTTTATCACATTGGGGAGTCCATGATTTGGGGTGGTGGAGCTTCTTAAATGGACCTATAAGGTAGATTGGAAGATCAACATCAGAATTGTTATAGTATTCTGCAAGTTTGCATCTTTCTCTCAAATATTAATTTGGTCTCATCATGTTGGCAGTATTGTGGTTCTTAGGTACAGGACAGAAATAAAGGCCTATGCGAAAGAGTTTTATTTCACCTGGTGATAGGAGCCCTACAAATAAGTCAATAACTGTGTCCGATGTTTGGAAGGGTTGGTTTGGAAGGGTTGCAACTGGCTTATATTAAGGATGGAATAAGAAAACTAATGGATACCAACACTTACAAACTTTTAGAAATAGATCATACAGAAGACACAAATACACATATTTTAAAAAAAAAATCCAAATTATCCCTGAATACTACACATCCCTAAAGATGAAAATATCCTTAATACCCTTCAGCACTACTCTTCCCTAAACAGAAAAACATCTTTAGTACCTTTCAACACTACCCATGTCTGAACCCGAAAACCCCCTGTCTGTCCCTATATACAATCCATTACTGTACCATAAAGACCCCTTACTAACCTATTTAGTACACATTTATGAACACTAAAACTATTTTTACACTTATAAACTAACCACCCCCACCCTAAAAACACTTACTACCCCTATACACTACCCATGCCTGAACCCTATAAACTCCTTTCTACGCATTTACACTATCCAATCTGGAACTTTAAAACCCCTTACTACCCTAAACACTCCCCATCCCAAAACAATAAAAAGCCTCATACATCACTGATTCCCGCTCCTAGAAACCCACTGCCATCCCAAAACTCAACTGATCCCTAACCCCCGCAACACCATCAACCACCATACACCCACCCACATTTACATCATTAAATATGTTGTAAATGTGTAATGCATTTTCTCTTACCTCGTTATAACGTACATCATTGTAGTATTAAATACAAGTTGTAAATACATTGTAGTGGTCCATCATTGTAATGGATGTGTTGTAGTGGTATAATGCTGTTTGTTTAGAAGGAGAGACCTGTCAAGGAGCTGAAGTGGGACAAGCTGAAGTTGCCAAGTGTCACGTCAGGGAAGGACCCAACGCTCCAAAAGAGTGGTGCCCATGGATTCTGAAGTAATCCTGTATGGTAGGGTTCGAACTGTGGATCCCTGTGGATGGAGTGTGCTGGAAAACTATTGTCCAGCTGAGTTTTGTCGCAGCACCAAGAAGCCATGCAGTGCTCAAGAAGACCTAATGACAAATCCCAGAGTATTGGAAAAGATCCTCATCAATTGACAGCCTCTTCCATCCAGAATTAACCAAGGCCATTGAAATGGGCACCTAGCTTGCTTTTCGTGTTGGGTTTTGTGTTTGGGAGTGAGTAGAACCCAAGTCTGGGGATGTGTCGAGCTGCAAGCAGTAATTACTGAAGGGTAGTAGTACTTCCAGGTATACTTTGTTGTTTCTGTAACTTTTTCAGCATTTCATTGTGTGTAATTAGAGTGAAATACAATTTCCTTTTCAAAATGTCAATCATTGTCTGGACATTGAGTTATTGCTTTGTATTAGTTGTCTTACTGAGTTATGAGATTGACTTATTGCCTTACATTAGTTGTCTTACTGAGTTATGAGTCTCTAATTCCACACCACCTCTGAGTAAACCTTGGACAGCCCAACTTACCTACGTTGCCAAGTCCTACATGGATGTAATTGGTGTTCAATTGTGGGTTCAACAGCTTCAGGACACTAGTGCTAAAAGGCAGCCTGAGCCCAGTAACCCCTAACTGCCTTGTAACTCCTGAAAAAGTTCCCACAAGGGGTCCTTCTCAATTTGTTTTTAAATTATGTGAAAGCTGTTGGTAGTGTATATTAGGTTACTATCAACTAGCCTCATTCGGCTTTGGAATTATTTTCATCTGCTCATCATTGAAAGGGTGCACCAATGCAAACATGTACACAACCATCAGTAGTATTATATTGGCTCTTTGGGCAGTCTGGCTGTTCCAGGTGGGCCAGCTTGGAAGAGTCAGCATGTAGGCTGCTTATTTTTCATCTTGTCACTGACCACGGAACTAAAAATTTGGCAGATACACTTGACATTTCAAGCTGGCCTATCTGGCAGTGTCAGCATGGACGAAAAGAGAGTCCAAAACTGATCATCAGGGTGTTAATGGATTTCCAGATCACTAAGAGGTTAAAAAAAAAGTGATTAAGGACATTTGGCCATGGTAAAGATCAGGATCATGGGGCCTCGTATAAATCATATGGATTACTACAAGCTTGTGGCTATTAGTTAGGTCTGTGGAAGTTATTGCTTGTTTTACTGAGAGTACTGTGATTGGAAAATGCTGGAGCTGTCTAACGTTTTCATTGAAATGCACTCAACATGATGAATGTTTATGATCACAGCCATGAATCGCCCTCCTTATTGGACAGACATTGGTACAGGCAAAAGTTTTGACACTTGTACACTTGTACTCAAGCAGTGACAAAAGCAATACAAAAGGCCAGCTACAATGCAAAACGTAAAAGAGAAAGTATTGCTTTGTGTGTACTGTCCATGGATGAGATAAAAAATGTAGGGGCCGATTCACAGAACTAATCTGAGATAAAATCCTAAACTTACTACTTTTGGTATTCACAGAAGGCATTTAGTAGTAGTAAAGTTAGGACTCCTAACTTTACTACTACTAAATGCCTTTGTGAATACCGAAAGTCGAAAGTTAGGATTTTGTCTCAGTTTAGTAGTAGTAAAGTTAGGAGTCCTAACTTTACTACTACTAAATACCTTCTGTGAATACCAAAAGTAGTAAGTTTAGGATTTTATCTCAGATTAGTTCTGTGAATCGGCCCCTTAATGTGTGATGACAGAGTGTACTTTTGAATTGTCAAATTGTCCCTCATGTATTCCATTGAAGTCAGAAGTGACTGACAATGTCTAGACCAAAGCCCCTTACAATATGTAAAAAATAAGTTATGCTCACCATTAATGGTGCAACCACCATTATATGACACATCTAAAAATAGGGATAAAAATGATCAAATTGGGCACGAGCATTTTTCACAGAAGAAGTCCAATCAGTAGATCAATGTAGCTATAATTATGGGTGCGTTTCCTACTAGACTGAATACTGCTGCCCCATCCGTCCTGTTTAAAGAATAAAGGGACAAGACGTTCTTTAAAAATACATTGCTTCTGTTGTTTCTTTTGTTTTGTTTGGAAATTCTTTCAGGTTGGAACCTCAAAATGTTTTTACAGTTGTTTCTGGAAATTGTATTCCATTGTGACAACATAATGGATATGTGCTTCAAAAGTGCACTGTTTGACTCTTTTTGTATAATTGGTTGGATAACTTACTCATGGCCTCTTTCTATTTGCTTCTCTACAATGCTGTAACCGGGGACACTGGAATTATGAGATTTTGAGGCTGTGGGTATTTTTTCACATAATTATTTGCCACAATTGCCACATATTCCTTCATCTGCAGCATAATCTGAAGGTTTCAAGAAAAATAAAATGGTGTTAATAGCTTCAACGGATCAAAAGTTTGTAAAAATACTGAGACACGTCGTGGAAGGCTCTTTATAAAGATTTGTGGTCAACTTTGTATTATTTGTTGCTGTATTTGGGTGTTAGGCGAGTACTAATCAGGTGAAACCATTACGCAGACGGAGTTAAATTGTGTAAAAATGTCAAATTGCTGAAGTAATACTTTAACAAAATGTTACCACATTACGCCACACAATGTGTCTTTTCTTGTAGCATATTCCGGTGACCCTGCCTTTAATGTATGGTGTTAGTGCATGGATGGGCCAGTCCTCGTATTAGTGGATAAAGGAAAAATGTCACTTTGTCTGCAAAGGCTTTACATCTGTCTCAGGCCGTGGTCTATTCTCTAACTGATGGTTTGTTGAGATTTAGTGGAGGTCTGTGTCGTATGCATGTACAATAATCCTTTTCTCATATTCTTTGCTTTTTCTTCCCTCCCTGCCGTCCTCCATTTTGAAAACTGTCCCTACTGTCAGACATTTTGTCACCCTTTTTGCTGCTCTTGTTTGCTTGTCATTTCATATTCAGTTCCCTCGATCTGACGATGGTTGGAGGGGATGTCGAGATGCTCCCGTTGCTGTCGCACAAACACAAAACTGACACACGCGCAGATACAGCGAGCAGAGCGCATGATGGACCATCAAGGAGAGAGCCAACAGCTTCTGAAAGCTTCATTAGCCCGGCCTTTGTCCGCATCCAGAGCAGCCAGGCGGGCAAATGATGCCTTTAGTGTTATCTGTCGTGTGCAGGCCCCGGTTGCTTAGCAACCCAGACAGACCCACAGCTATGGCTTCCTAAAAAAGCAACGACACGTAAAAAATGCTTCCTTGGATTTTGGCATCAATGCAAATCGACATTTATTCCTGGTCGTTGAGCCTCTTAGGTTGGAAATGATTTGCATTTTTGAGCAGTAATCCCATCTTCATTGGGCTGCTGTGGGTGTTCACAGACGTAGTGGAGCCTATGCAAAGGAGGAACTGGAGGTTCGTGCCCCTAAGGCTGGCACTGTGCTACTTCCGCCCAGCCATTGCATCTGCATAGGGTTCGCCTGTGGTATGCAAGCCCTGGACTACCACAGTCAACTAGCAACAAGGGGATGGATTCATGCCTGTAAAGGTAGTGAGCAGTGGTGCATTTGTAAAAATATAAGTACAGGTGCCTATTGTGTCTCTTAGAATCCCTCGTCTGGGCAGCAGGGGATGCTGAATAACAGGGCTACATAGTCTTGATTCCACCGCATTCCTCTTTCTTCAAGCACAGTACACTTTGTATCTCTTTATCTCACTCTTGGTATTTCTTTCCCATTCCTGTCCTTACCCCTTGTCTTTGTTCTCTGATCCTTGTATCCCTCCTCCTTTTTCCCTTTTCTGCCTTTCTCTCTCGCTCTGGGTCAAAGAGGCATATTCACAAGAAGGTGGCGAAGCGTGTCATTAAGCCAAGAAGGCTAACAACACACTTTGTCACTTTAGAAACGCAGGGCTGCACCATATTTACTAGAATATGGTGTAGCCCTGTGTTTTCCCCTGCGCTGGCGCAAAATTTAGCTGCCTAGCGCCAACGCAGGCAACCTTGCACCTTAGTGCAAGGGTGTCTGCGTTGAGGGAAAAATTGTTTATGTGCAGTAGGGTTCCCCTTCCTGCACATAGACAATCTTTAAATGCCTTTTTGTAACTTCTATGTGTGCTGCTTAATGCAGCACACATAGAAGTTGCAAAACAGCATTTTTTTAAACGATTGTTTATGTGCAGGAAGGGACACCTTCCTGAACATAAACAATCATTGGCGTTTTGCAGTTTAAATGTGTGCTGCACAACGCAGCACACATGGACACAGCAAAAACGAGGAGAAATAAAGCATTTCTCCTCATTTCGCCGGTTCAAGACCAGGTTTTCCCTGGTCTTAATTTTGGCGCTGCCTCTTATTTACGCTGCCCTTGTAAATAGGAGGCAGCGTCAAAATCAATGGGTGTTGCGGTGGAACGCCCACCGCAACACCCATTGCCCTCCCCTTTCACGCTAAACAAAGCTTGAAACTGTGCCTTATTTACAAGGCAGCATTAAGCCATGTTAAGTGGCTTAACGCTGCCTTGTAAATAAGCCGAAGCTCCTATCGCCACCACAACGTCACTGAAAGTGACGTTGTGGTGGCGACACAGGCTTGTAAATATTTTTCCGAAGTCTGATAATGACAAATAAGTCATGTTCCAAAAAATCAATGCCGGTCCAGACCACTGGCAACCACCTGCACAAATTAAATACTAGCTGAGGGATCTCAGCCCATCTAGTTATGTACTCACCAAGTTCCTCTATAGGCACACACTCATATTTCGGCGTTTTGTTTCAGAACTGCTGGTAAACCCTATGCTTTTTTAGCCTATCTATTTGACAAATTGAACGGTACGTAGAAAAATTCTGCCTGATTATTTTGATACTTTCATGGGGATGAACGCAAAAGCCTCATGAAGAAGGCTAGGCTTGTTTGTTATGCTATTTGCCCTGTGTAATATGGGTCCGGTAAAAAAACTTTTCCTTTGCGATCTTTTAATTCTCCAACCAGCCCAGGATCTGCACCCTTTTCTGAAGGTATGTTTCAACAAACTCAGAACTTCAGTAAGCTTTCTTTCAGATGCTTGACATATTGAGGACCATATTACTTAGCAGGCCCGGTTCTAGCGGGTGGGCCGGGTGGGCCAGGCCACCCAAACATGAGCCTGGCCCACCCAAACATGAGCCTGGCCCACCCAAACATGAGCCTTGGCCCTCGCAGTGAGGACATGAAGGCCAATAGAAAATGGGCACTATAATTTAAAACGTTCCTCCGAACGTTGTTTTTCTTCCTGTTCTGGGAGTTGCATGATTGGAGATGGCTGTGAGAACGAGCCCAGGCCCAATCACATAACTCCTTTTAGAAAGGTGAGCTATTTCCTGCAGGTACAATAGAGGGGCATGGCGAAGGGGACGAATTCTTTATTTGGCACCGAGTAACTTTTGCCTACTGTCCTGCTGCTGCGTGGATATTTCCTTTTTTTTTCAACGGTGGAGAAAAGAAGTTAGTTTATTCTAATTCACCTTTCCTGACCCCTGCATCTGTTTATCATATCAGGCTGTGACACAAAGTTTAACTAACTCGGGGGCATATCAGCAAGGCGGCGCTATGAAATTATCGCCGCTTTTGCGTCCGTTTTCGGGCGAAAAGCGGCGATAATTTCATCGCCGTATCAGCAAAGACACGCTATCGCGTGTTTTGCTGATTTAGCGCCTCTACAACAACGCCCAGCTTTGCATCTCTAATGAGATGCAAAGTGGGCGTTCCTGCTAAAATAACTGGAGAAATGTCGCTAACCGACATTTCTCCAATTATCAAGCTGCACGCAAACTAGCAGAGCGATAAGAAAAGTAGTGATAACCACAGTTATCGCTACTTTCCTTACGCCTGCTTGTAATCTGATTTAGCCATGTAATCCAATGGGAGGTGGATTACATGGCTAAAACCACCCTGCCCTATCAGCAAGGTATCGCTGGTCGCAGTGCGATTATCGCTGGATTTCCAGCGATAATCACACTGTTTTCCAGCTAACGCATGGATTCCTATCGCTTGGGAGATAAGCGTTGCTGATAGCACGCTATCTCCACGATAGAATCCAGCGTTAGCCTGCCATAATTATCCTCGCGCTAAAAGCGCTGAGCGATAATTATCGCAGGCCCTTGCTGATATGCCCCTCGGTAGGTAAGAGAATGTGTTACTATTTGTTCTTATTTTTAAAATCTGCACAGGCCCAGCAAGGCACATACTTTGTGTATGCTTCATTTAAATCGTTTTTATCATTATCATGGCCATGGATGCAGGACAACAATAAAAATGTCCAGATAACTGGTGATTAATGATCCTGCTGGATAGCAATCCTTTGTTGGTAGTTTTGAAATTCAGATAAACTGTAATTTATTTGGATAGCTCAGTGGGTTACTGCCTTTGTCACAGAGATTCTTGTGTTACTTGCAGTTCAGAAGTTACAATCCTAACATAGGACAGTGACCTATGAACTGTCATCAAAGAGCTGCATACAACGTACATGAATGGTATATTTAGAACTTCACTTTTTTTTGTGTTGCTATATAGTTAGAACTTCCCCAATCTTTCATCATTTTAATTTTGCTAAAAGAGTTTGGGCAGATATACATTTTTATTAGTAACGCCAACCCCGACCACAGGGGTATGCTTTAAATCCTGAGTTTGCGCTTCCCCACCCCAAACCCTCGTAAAATATACTGCCCACCTGTATGGATGATGTGTGATTCCTACACCTTGAAATCCTCATTGGCTTATGTGACATTCCCTATAGACTGATTTACCTACTTATATGATTCATTGTCTCTGTATAATGTGTGCGTGGTGTAAAGTACTGTGACACCCTACAATGATATGAGTAGCGCTATACACCAAATAAAATGCATATGAGAGAAGGGCTACGGAGAGATGAAGAGCACTGTTGGAGGGTGGTAGTAATGGTATCTGTGGAGAAAGAGGTCATTGGTGGGGCGCCAAAAAAGACTTTCGCACTAGCACTAAAGCCGGCCATGTCATGGCCTTTCTGTTTTTATTTAATTAGCAGTCAGGTAATTAGGGCAACTGTGGAACATATTTTAAAGTGTGTGCTAGGTATATTTACTGCTATATTCAATGTTTTAAGTTTGGAGGTGATATTACTAATGTTTTTTTACGGGCATAATGAAAGTGGAGCTGGATGGTGGCTGATATGGGGCTGGGGCCCAAGGTCAGCTGTGAGATAAGGTGCACAGGAGAGGGATGGTAGAAAAGTGGATAATCGGGCCTGAATGTACTTGCTTTGAAGCCTGGCCTGTTGGAATTTGAGGGTTTGCACTTAGGTCCAGACATTGCTCTTATTTTCAAATAACTCCCCACATGCTCTGTATACACACAGAATTGATCAGTTGTATCGTGGTGACTGTTTGCAAGTAGATATGATGTAATCTAGGGCTTGTAGGCTACCACAAGAAGCGACAAATTGGGCCCACAGTGGCCCACCCAAATGTACCCTTGGCCCACCCAAATAAAAATTCCTGGAGCCGGGCCTGTTACTTAGGCACAATATCAACCAAAAAAAAGGAACAATGAAAACATGGTAACCATGGATCGATTACAACCTCAGTCAGAATGACACTACTAAACTGGATGTGAGAGTTTGGTGCACGCTAGGAAACATGTTTTCTGCTTACGCTTTGTTGTCGGGACAGATAAGCCCTTTGAGGTCAAGGCGACCTGAGCTGTGCATATGCCAGTGTATATGGTGACAATAAGTATCCACGGAGGGTAGGTACAAAGGCCATCACTCTGATGTTGGATGCATGTTGGGTTAGTGTGTCTCACATGGGGTGGAGGGGTGGCGACAGAAACTATGGGGGTAGATGCTTGCATATGAACCTGGCACGGCACACAATAAGAGAGCTGGGTGCAATCCTGACAGTACACTATAATATAAGAAATACTCCTGCGATAACAAAAAAATCAAATCATAAACTATAACAAAAATTGCAACATCAAATACTCTTATGACAAAAGGGCGGGTTGGACCAAATAAGCATGCTATAAATATGTATACCATGTCATATTGGAGCCTTATTTTACAGTCTACCCACAGGCGTACACTTTAGCAGCCTAGGCCTACTGAAACACAGTTTGGGTGCTTAGTCAAGGTAAACTTGTGCTGAGAGCAGGGCTTTAAGTGGGATGAAAAATCTGGGGGTCTCTCAAAGGGGTGTGACCAATGTAATTAAGGGCGTGGCTTGAGGCACCTAAGCTGAAAACCTATACTTAGCTTAGTGAGCCGCCCGACTGGTATTTTGCCACTTCTGTCATTACATCCAGTTCTATATAGCACAACATGTAACATTACACTTACAACAAGGCAGGCCTATTGGTTTCGTCAAGGGGGGTTAGTTGCATAACACAAATAAGCAACAACTGCGGCTTCGTTGTATAGAATATTGAAAATGCTTCAGTTCTGAAATGATGAGACTGTGAAAGAACTATAACGAATCTCTTTGAAGTTACATCAAAGGCAGTAAAGGATGGCACTGCTGCAGAGTTAATATTTTATTTTCATCCTGAGGGTGAGGGCAAAAATGGAGAGCCCGATAGGGACCCGTCTCAGCACCTGCTTTTTAGAACTGCTGGTGCAGAGCACCAGCAGGACCCGGTCCACTTAAAACACTGCCTGAGAGTCTCAGGCAAACAATAGGGCTGGAAGCCCATGCAGTGCAGAAGAGACAGGGTAGGGTTGTGAGGTGGTTGTTGGTGAGGGTGCAGTAGACTGAAGGGCCTGAGGCTAAACATAATCTAAAAGGAGACCAGTAACCACAGGATGACAAAAAGACATCTCTTGAAATGCGTTTTCTTACACAAAACATTTTGCGCTGTTCAATGGAACTGCACAAAACTTTCCAATAAAAATCTTCATCCAATTTGGGTTAGGCATGGCAAGTTTCATGCAGATCTGTTCAGCAGAGGCCAAAAAATGGTGTAGGGGAGACTAAAAAAGTGACATTTCCGATTTTAACTCCCATAGGATTGTTTGCTCTGTGATTCAGAATAAAAGTCTCAATGGAATTATGCCAAACTTAGCATGAAAGTAGAACTTTACTGGAGGAAGTCCTAGTACTTGGTTTGGTACAAGTACATTCAGTAGGTTTCAAGAAATAAGTGACTATAGATATTTTTTGGGAGAGCACGAAAGGTTTAAAAGATAAAGATATCTTGACTGATAATTTGCGGATAAGAATCAAAATAAAATAATTAAGGCACACTAGGGGATGAGCCACCTTTTTATCCATGCAAGCTTTTTAGAGGCACCAAGGACCCCATCCCCCAGTGCCATATTTAAAATGTAGGGAAGAGGGGCGTGCAGCCTCTTTCCCCAAGCCTGTTGAAGGCTTCGGGGACCCTATTTCCCAGGGCCCTACTGTTTTTGAAGGGGAAGGGGCATAAGGTACCCATCCCTGAGCCTCCAAGAGGCTCCTGGGACCCTATCCCTCAGGGTCCATATTTAAAATTAATGGGAGGGGGCATGCAGCTCTCCTTCCCAAGCCACAGAAGGGCTCTGTGGACCCCATCTCCAGGGGCCACATGATTGTTCGGAGGGGGGCTGTTAGAAATGGGATTTCTGGATGGCTAAGGCATGCGCCTAAGCCAGGCAGAAACCACCACTCTAGTCAGGGCAAGGGAGTTACACGCTGAAGATAACCCCTGCTCACCCCCTTGGTAGCTTGGCAGAGCAGTAAGGCTTATCCCAGAGGCAATGTGTAAAGTGTTTGCGCAACACACTCACACAGCATCGACACACTAGTCACACCACAAAAGAAACTCCACACAAGGTTATGTAAAAATAGCCTTTGTATTATCTATAAAACACATTAGAACGTAATCACATATATACACTGTGCCACCTGGCACTTAGCATGACTTTACAGGGATTATGACCACTACAGGGCCAATCGGGCCACTGTCATAACATCACAACTCACAGTTAGTGAAGACAACCAGTTACTACAGGTAACATTGCACCTAGCACGAATGCATTAGGCATGAACATCATAGCATGACATAGTATAGCATATTATGTATACACAGATTTAGTGACAGTGCACCAAAGTATCACACTGGCCAGTTGTACATACTAGGGAAAAATCATGCCCCCACCAGGCAACTGCCTCAACTCCTAGGCACATGACCCATAACCAGGTCTCCCCCTTGTCCATTGTGAGGGCACCTGACGCATACCCAAATACTAGGGCACAAATGCAGCCGGTCGAGGTGGAGGACAAACCCGTACCTCCCTTGCGGCTGCTAAAGAATGTCCCCGCCGTCCAGTGCCACCAGAAGGGGGCAGGGTGCAGCTCACCCGATCTCCTTCACTGGAGAATGCCCCCGGTGCTGCGATAAGAATGCAGCTGCCTGCGATCATTGGGCGCAGCTGCGGCCATGTCAGAAACGTAGAGCGATTCTGCTCAGGGGCCTCATTGGGGTTTACCCCTAGATGCCCACAACAGCAAAATGGAGAGCAAATGAGGGAGGCACCCACACTGCTCCTGCACAGCGGGAGCCCTCCTCTCCTCAAAGGCTGGTCCCGTGACCCCTCACTTGCCTGAGGCACTCCTCTCCGTATGGCCACACCAGCAACTTCCTCGTGCGGAAACCGGGCCCGGACGGGCTCGGTGGGGCTCTCTTCCCACCGGCACACTTTGGGCTGCAGGGCTTCCCTCGCGATCTTGGGGGCCCGGGAGACACTGCTTCCTCTTGTCGGGTGCTTGTCAGCTTCCTCCTCCCCGCAGGGAGCTCCCCCCACAGTCAGGCAACGGCCGCCTGGCTTCCGGTTCGAGTTGCGTCTGTTCTCGCCACGTTGGAAGCAAGAGCCAACTTCTTGGCTTCTGGACCGTGGCGAAAGGCGCCCACCACACACTCCTGGTGGGCAGACACAGTCCAGAGGAGCACGCCCAGACCAAGGCCTGGGGACCACACGGGGCTTTCCTTGTCTTCACGAGAGCCCCGCCCACAACTAGGCAGCCTCTGCCTGACTTCCGGTCCACGTCGCTCGTTTACGAGCGAATTTGGAGACCCCTCCTCAGGCTCTGAAAATGTGCTTTAGAAAAGCACTTTTCACGCGCTTTTGGTATGCGGCACAGCGCTGAGGGTCACAACCGTGACAAAGTGCTCCTCACGCTCCAGGCTTCCAGGCCACACAGGGCAGAGCTGGGCCCAGGCAGGCCTGCTCACAGGGCCCTCCGGCAGAGGGGAAGTCCTTTGTGGCGGTTCCTCCTGGCACCCAGCAGACCTTCTGCAGCACAGTTCCCAAACAGGTACCACCCTACATGGGGTCACAGCCCCAATATTTATATCCCTCAAGTCTTTGTTCTGCCCTGGCACAGGGCCTTGGACCCAGTCCAAACCAGTTCTGAGGGGCACTTGACAAGTGCACAACAGTCCCCATTGTTAGTGTAGGCTCTGGCCCCAGACACACCACAGGGGGGCGGAGTCAGCATTGTGGAAGGTAAGCACAGCCCTATTCAGGTTCAGGTGCTACTCCTCCCACTACTCCAAATGCAGGTCACGCCTATTCAGCCTAGCGCTGACTCACCCAGGCCCTCTGGAGCCACTGCACCTCCCCAGCTCCTGCCATCCAGAGCCAGACATGCAATACACAACAGGCAGGCACAAAGACACATAGCCAACAGAAATACCCACTTCTAAAAGTGGCATTTCTAAAATAGTGATATTAAATCTGCGAACACCATTAGGCAGTATTTATTGCCACTATTCCAAATATACCAAACTTGATCACACCACCCCTCTCATATCAGGAATTACCACTGAAACATATATCAGGGAATCCCCAATGCATTCCTATGAGAGGGCAGCCTCACAGCAGTGAGAAACCAAATAGGCTGTTTGTCCCTACCAGGACATGCCATACAGTAAGGCAAATGTCCTACCTTTTACCTACAGTGCACCCTGCCCAAAGGGCTAGCTAGGGCCTACCTTAGTGGTGACTGATATGTAGTAAAAGGAGAGTCACAGACGTGGCAACCACTTTATGTGCCACGTCACAGCGGCCATAAACTGCGTGCGCAGGCCCTGCAGTGGCAGAGGCCTGAGACAGGTTTGAAAGGCTACTTTGGTGGGTGGCGCAAGCAGCGCTGCAAGCCCAACAGTAGCATTTATTTTACTGGCCCCGGGTATATGAGATACCACTTTACAAGGGACTGATAGGTAAATTAAATACGCCAAACAGGTGTAGACCAATCTTACCAAGTACACCATAGAGAGCACATGCACTTTAGCACTGAACAGCAGTGATGAAGTGCCCAGAATACTAAAACCACCAACACCAGGTCAGAAAAAATACCAGGAGGAAGGCAAAAAGTTCTGTGAGGACCCTGCAAAAAGGGCCAAGTCCAACAGGGGTGTTTGAGCAGCATGGGCCATGTGACAAAGGGTCTTTGGTGACGCACTAAACAGGTTTAATATTTCAGCTTCCAGCTTGAATGCTTGAGGCAGGAACTCTAAATGAAGCATGGGTAACTGATGTGCTGAAGCAGGACGCATGCAAGCAACTGAGGGCAAGTAACAGTGCTCTTAATTTAAAAGTTTGTTTCCAAGAGAGTGAGTGTGTGTGTGTGTGTGTGTGTGTGAGAGAGAGCGAGTGAGAATGTGTGTGGGTGAATCAGAGTGAGTGAGAGTGACAGCAAGTGACAGTCAGTGAGAGAGTGAGTGTACCAGTTTGATCATGTGAATGAGACAGTGAGCAGATGAGTATTCATAGTGTTACGGGGCACCAATGGCATATGGGGGTTACCCATAATAAAATACTGTGCACTGGTACATTCAAGGTAACTACTGATATTAGGGGAGAACCTATAACACATGTTGAAAAAGGGGATCAACTCCTCAGCAGCGTCAGGCAGATCATGAAATAATATAGAAGTGACTCGGAAATGCAGACAGAAGGCCAGTCTAGGGACAGGACAGAAAGAAATCTCTAAACCACCCCTTATCTCTCTAACCATCCTCTTCTAGCACAATTGTGTGGGTGCGGTGTACCCCTAAACTCCTACACCACTAAAGACGCCTCAATGGTACGCCCAGGGGTGGGTGGATCAGGGACAGCGTTATACCTCAATTTCATGAGGCAATGTCTCCCAGAGACAATTTACAAAATCAGCACATCAAGAATCACAGTTAAGTAAGAAAGTACTAACTCAATAAGTGAGCTCTAGGGCAGAATTAGAAAATGTATAAAGATATATTACAAAAATTAAAAGGGTACAGTACAGGATAATAAAAGTGCAGATGCAGAAAGTCTTTGCCGTAAAGATTCTCAGAAATAGGATAATATAGAATGTAGGAAACTGGGTTTTTTATGCAGTAGTCCCCCACTTTGTGCCTGGTATTTGATGCAACTTTGACTGGAGTGCACTGGGTTCCTGCTAACCAGGTCCCCAGTGCCAGTGTTCTTTCCTCCAAATAGGGTAACTGGTCAATTGATCCACAATTGGCCAGGCCTTTAGCACCTCTGTAAGTCCCTAGTAAGTGGCAACCCTGGTACCTAGGGCATAGGTACTCAAGAGTGTCCCAAAAAGCTGCAGCATATCTTGTACTATTCTAAGTGACCCAGCACCAAACTCATGCAGAGTGCCACTGCAGGCTGTGTGACAAGGTGCTCTAAAAAGTGAAAACACGAAATGGCACACACCCTGTGTGCCATGCCCCTAATACTGAATGTAATATTTGTGAGCCACCCTTACAGCTGGCCTTACAGCCTTAAGGTATATATTACATGTGAGGACATATTTGCATGAGCAGATATGCCCCTGTGCTGGCCAGTTCCATTACTGACAGTACAAGTGAACAGGGAAGCCATCTTAAGGTATGTACTGGGCAGTGGTCAAAATGAGTTTCCCAGCTACGTAATGTCTTCACTGACACCTATGGTATTTGGTATCAAACACCTCGTATTAATAAACCCACAATGATTCCAGTGATGGATTTATTAATGCATGCACCCAGAGGGTACCTTAAAGGTACCCCCTAAAATCCTACCGACCTCTAGTGTATTGGCTCACTGATTCTTTCCAGCCTGCAACCCCAGACTGGCTCCCTGGAGGTGAGAGCCCATACTCTCTGAGGTTGGAAACAATGCCTGCTCCGGTAGTAGGTGTCATCATCTCCTTCAAGCAGCATGGCTATTAAGTCAGCATATCAAGGCAGGAGGCTTCAAAGGCCTCCACCTGCTTTGATATGCGCCCCTGGCTTCCCCCAGATAGGGAAATGCCACACCCAGGATGGGCCCATTTGGCACCAGGACAGGTGGGAAAATTAGCTAATCAAGGGGCATAGTCATCCTCAGGCTAGTACCACCCCTAAGGTGGGCTACCTGAAGTGAACACGATTAGGAAAATTCCACCATCTTGGTTTTTGATGGAATTAGGTCCTCTGGGTCAGGGCTATGCCCACTTCCTCCAGGAAGTGGTCATACAGAGGGTGTAGTCATCCTAAAGGTAGGCAGCCCATTGGCTACTACCTGAAACTCCCTGTAACACCCCTAAATACAGTATTTAGGTGGTACCCCTGATGCCAGGACTTCAGATGTGACAGGCACAAAGAAGTGGACATAGAAGGTTGCTGATCCAAGAAAGAGGAGCAACAACTGACTTAGCAACAACCCTGTCAGCCTGACTACTGCCGGACACTAATGCAGAGGAAAACTGACCTACACATTGAGGGACTTCAGGAACATTGAGATTCACATGGAGAGCAGCCCAGCTGACCTGTTTGTCCCTTTATGCAGAACCAAAGCCAAAGAGTGAGCCTCTGACCACCGCCAATTGACACCTTAAAGTACCTCTACACCTGCGCCCCACAGCCCAAGTCTGAGGTGAGGGTGCCAACGGGGTCCTCGGACCCTCAAAGGCTGAGCCCACCCTTGGGTTTGCCTAGACTGGACACCCAGCCACTGCCTGTAGCCTCTTTGTGCAGACCCCCTCAACCGCTAGTGTCTCCTGCAGCACAGACCCGACACCTAAAGACACCACTGCACCTGAGCACTACAGCCCGAGCAGAAGTGGACCAACATTGTCCCTACGTGCCCAAGCTTCTCAAGGGCTGAACCCCCTTGTGGGTTCACCTGGACTGGTACCCCATTCCGAGCTTGCAGCCTCTTTTCGACCAGACCGTTTCCCATTGAAGTGAACAGGGCACCCGATGCTGAAACACACCTCTGCACTTGGCAGTCACAGTGCAACCTGAGGTGACCTGTTGGTGAGTCCAGGAGAAGGGTCCCGTAAGGCACTGATACGTGCCCGAATGCAGTATATGTTTTTTCCCCATAGCATAACATTACTGCTCCAGACATTGCACTAAGTGTGAACTTTTGAAACCTGTGAAAGTTCGTAACTTGAAAAGTACCTACTTGATTCTTATGATCTTGGTATCTAAATTCATGTAAAATTCTCTTATTTCTATAAATTGGTGTTGGATATCTTCATTGAGTGTGTGTCCCACTTACTGTCTTTGTGTGTGCAACAAATGCTTAGCACTGCCCTCTGATAAGCCTAACTGCTCTCCCAGATCTACCACAAAAGTGAGCATTTGAGTTAAAATGTATGTAAACCAATTGGGGTTTGCATTTACTCTTGACACATGCACCTCATTTTGGTCCACTATCTAAAGTACCAGCTTCCTACACAGAATAACAAGCAAAATCAAAAATAGGCTTCAACCCAAATGAGCATCAAAATCGGTAAGACATCTGACGGCATCCCTAGTAGCAGCTCACACCCAAATTTGAGGGCATATATAAGTAATTTTTTCATAGACAAGCATGGAAAGTGCAGATTTATCATGGTGTGAGCAAAAGAAATACATTTCAACAAATCACAACATTGGATTAAAGAGCATCAAACAGCCTTACCATATCACACTGCATGAATATTGAATTAGCCCCCTCTGAGCTATTGTCATCTGGAGATGTCAGAACAAACTAGCCACAAAACAACAGTGAACCATTGTGAATAAATGCAATCCTGCGTGCAGCCGGAAGAAACTTGGCAGAAAGATGCTTTACTGAGCCCATGCTAGAGAGTCTGCTTCAAAAGCAGTGTAATTTGGAAACAGAAAAACATGACTTTCTTGACTATGTGCAACAGAAATAATAAACAGAAAAGAAACATGATGAGAGATCCATTTTGAACAAAATGGCATTGAGGCCTAGTTAGCATAAGCCAAACAAATGTACTTTAACAGGTCACATCAAAATTGTTTCAAAGGCAGTAGTATCATATCAGTGTATACAGGAGAATTTGAGCGTAAATTACTTTTTTACACCTTGTTAATAATGCACATGTTGGGACGGAAAATTCCTCTGCATTGTTAAAGACGTGTACCCCTGCCCTGAGTGCCCAACTGTACTGTTGTCTGCATACCTAATGCAGATTTTTGTCATAGGTAAATATGGATCATGCCTGTGTGCCATTATATAGGTCTGTCTCACGGATTGAGGCTTTGTGGACCAAGAGGGACTCCCAAAGCACTATCATTATAGTGGTGGAAGGCTACCGCCTTCACCTGGAGTTAAGTAGCACAAGCGTGGTGGTGGCAGCATACCGTGTACTGATAAGTAGTTATGAACAGGTCCTTTTTATCTGGTGCCACTAGAGTGAGGCCTACAGGCTCACTCACATTTTTTAAAAGTTCTAGCCCTGTGTGCTTAACTTAGGCTTTGCCTAAATCAGGTAGATGTGGAGTGCTGCGCAGCACAGGAGTAGTGACTCTGCATTAGATGTATGTGTGCCTGGGAATGGTACAGTACAGAGATAGAACAGTACTGTGTAGTACATGTGGCACTAGTGCATGTGCTAAGTGAATGTATGACTGAAATGAATACATGACATAGAAGATGCAGTGCTGTGCAGTGCTGGTGCAATGAAAGCATGTGTTGGCTGTATGTGTGCTGGCGTGAAGTACAATACATTAAGGGTGAAGTGTTGTGCAGCGCGCACATGGTGCGTGTATGTGCTGGCAGAGTGCGTATGTAAATAGCACACCCTGGCACAATAAAGAAATGCTACAGTACAGAACAGTGTGCACAGATGGCATGTGTGTGCTGAATGCATGTGTGTCTATAGTGGCACAATGCATGTAGGTAAAAGTACTGGAGAGTAAATGTGCTGTGAATGTACACTGAGTGCAAGTGTGCCTGCAATAGTACATTACATGGAGGACACAAGGTTCCATTTTGGGAAGCCTAGGCCTGCCTGGTGAAGGCATGAGGATGAGAGGAATCCCCCAGACAGATTTGTGTGTTGCTGCATTCCAGTGAGCTGAGTGGTATACACCGAAGGAAGGGAGGAAGTGACCCTCTCTTTACACTTCAAAAGGTTACTTTTTGATTCAGTGATAGATCACAAGGAAGGGGCCTGGACACATCTCAGGAAGGATATGGGGCTCCTAAGGGAATCCTAAATAGTAGGGCTGGGAGCCTGGGATTGACCCTTTGATGCACATATTATGGTGGCTGACTTCCAGGTGTGAACTCTGGTCACTTCCATGAATTGTGTTGTGGGTCAATCTGCTTCAGAGTCTTGCCTGCTGTGACAGACACCCTTTCAAGGGAAAAGAAGAAAAAGAAAAGTGGACACTCAAAGGAAGCAGAACCCCAACATAAAGCTTTAAAGACTCAGACCCTAAATCATATTTTGGTGTCTGGAAATGGACCATAAGAAGGAGAGGTTGCGACCCAAACTCTGTCATCTGCCAAGCAGCCAGATGGGCTGTGTGAGAAGGGAAAACTCTGCAAGACTTCTGCCTTTGACCAGGACTAGCTGCAAATGCCTCCTAGTCTCCCTGCTGGGTGAGGGGACATCACCCAGGAAAACCAAGACCAATTGCCCTGGAGCCTGAAGCACCAGTGCCTGCCTGCTTGCCAAGACCAGTGTGACCTGAGACTAAGAGGAGAGTGTTGTAGGGAGCAAGGTCCAGTAGGGAGCCCCACCATGAGGACTCCCTGTGTGAGGTTTGAGGGAACAGCTGTGCACCGATTGGGGTGTAGCCTGTATCGGTTCAGTGACCCCAGTATGCTAGATGAGGACTGCCGTTGACTGAGCCGTGGGATAGCGCTGTGTGAGACTTGCCAAAATTGTACCACTGTGCTGCAGTAACCCTGTATGCCAGAAGGGGTCACCGGTAAAGTTGCTACTGTGAGAGCACTGAGAATTGTATTCACCGAGGTGGATAGGTTTGCACCAGAGGAGTCTGCGCCCGTGCTGTAGAGTACCATGCAAACCCATATGCAAGGATGGGCTGATGGTACCAATGTTGCCAAGATGTTTCTGGCTGTCGCCTGAGGAAAAGACTGAGCCTCTGAGCCTCAGCCTGTGGGTCGAGCCTGCAAAGCGAGAGAACTGCCTCTGACGAACTCCTGAGGACAAGGTTGCACCCTCACTGGGATCCAATCAGGAGCTGAAGAAAGGATTCACAGCCCCCCCCCACTGCTTGGAAAGGTCCACGTACTGCATATTTGCGAACTGGGAGGCTGCTTCAATAACTGGAGAACTCCGGCAGTACCGCTCAGGAGAGAGAGCCTACGCCATTGGGTGCTGCTGCTTGGGCTGCGAGCAGCCTGACTCTTACGAGCAGGAGCAGAACTCACAGGTGATCACGTATTTTCCAATATTAACAATGACATAGTTAGTTCTCATTTTATGGAACCCATCATGTCAATGGCACTTCTTCCCACAGACTGATCAGTATTTTCCTACACTCCATGAAAGGGGCCTTTTTCTTAAGTTTTCTATACCTCTTTCCATGTTCTCAACACTCTCTAAGCAACCCCTCAACCTGAAGGTATAAACCAGGCTACCAAAAGTCCATTCTAATCCTCTCCTTGGTATTCACCACACTTAAAGGACTCTTGTGTGCTAATGTGATCAGCTTTTTCCTTGACAAACTTTGGAACATCAACCCTGTCCCTCTGAACAACAAATAATCTTTCTCTGCCAAATCAACTTTTACAGTTCAGTATGGTTTTATTTTGGATGTAATCCTGCCTTTAGCCAGCTAGGATTTCTCATGTATCTAGACACTTCTATTAACACTGATTATTTTGTATTTCCTCCTTCCAATCTCCTTCTAATGTTGTCCCACCTGTAATAGACATATCTCCTTTCCTACACCTCCTGTTCCTCAGCTTCCATTTTCTCAACATTGACTAGTCTACTGTTTTGCGGGAGATTGGTTATGTCCTGGCACATATTCTACAAGGAATATGTATTCGTGAATCCAATCACTTCTTGCTGAAAATCTCATGTAACAGTTTATGATCTGTCTTCACATCTAGATCCTCCATTTCAATCACAGAAGAGTTCAATTATGCTTCTCTTACCACCGGTGTATCAAAGGCTATTTGTTGTAATTTCCCTTTTTATTCCTTGTTCTAGTTCCCCTATTAGACCCTTCCATCCCCCCCTCCAGTTACCTTGTTCTTGAACGATCCCATAGAACGTTGCTAAGATTCTACTGTGAACTCCCTGAGCTCAACTGTTGACTCTGTGGGTAATGGATGTTGGTTGTTTATACCCATGCTGAATAAAGAATCTTTATAATTCATCATCAAATCCTCTTTATTACACTGGCGGCGAGTTGTTGTGTGGAGGACAACGTAATTGACATACTCTCCAAAGTGTTACCCAGCAGAACTGCCTGAAAGAACTCGAGGTGAGGAAATTGAACTTAAGAATTCGAGGTGAGGAAATTGAAATTAAGAGATACTTTGAAGGAAATTAGCAAAACAGAAGAAATTGTCTACGAAAGAAAGATAAGGAGGCAATTTACTAACCTTTAACGAAAGACCGTCTTTGGCTAGTGCAAGGTGAAATACACTCTCGTTGAATTTCCTGCATGAGTGCGTCTTGCTCGGAGCGGAGCAGCTTCGTGAGCGTTGGCTTCTTGGGCGTATTTCCTTACGGAAGCGTACTGCCTGGGGTGGAGCAACATCACGGTTTGATGTACATGCGCTGAGGAAGCAATTGTGAAAAAAGGTCATTCTGGCCCTCATGCTTTACGAAAAAGGAGGCTGACTCATATCCTGACGCACATGCGCTGAGGAAACTATTATTCAAGGGAAGTCATTCTGGTTCAGAAATCTCGGAAATGAGCTGCATCATAAGTACGGAGCTGTTCTGAGGAAAATTTCGAAAGGAATTATTTGGTAAAATTATCTCTGGTGAGTGCGGTACTGCGCTTTGAGAAAATAAAGATTTAGTGATGTATTGATGACTATTTTGGCTGTGAAGAGTTCGGAAATACTTTCACTACGTCGCCTGTCAAGGTGAGACTGTTAAAGTACTGCGTCATCGTGCATATGTGCGCAAGACTGTGCATGTTTTGAGGAGGCTCCTGTTCTACCAACATCCTATTCAGTCAGTTATATATTGTGACGGCAGAGTTGACATAGACTATATTTTTGTTATTTTTGATGTTCTTCCGCCTTGTGTCATCCAAACCCTTAGGGAAGGGCATCTCTGGTTTCATCTCAATGTACTATTCTACATAAGCAAGAAGATATGTACATGTGTTGAAAAGAATCCCATTTTTGAAGATTTGTTTCATTTTTTAACAGAACTATTGGCTATATATATATATATTTTTTTTTAACTATAAGATGTGACTTGTTCCTCTGGATATTTTAAACTTAGTTTTCTATTTTATCTTCACAAATGTATTTTATTAACCCATAAAGTATCTATGGTATTTGAGTTAATAACTTTAATAGGTATCAAATACAATACAGGCTACTAATTTATTTTCCACAGGGGTCTGTTGTACAAATTCGGATTCACTAATAATTATAGAAGTAACACATAGTTACTATTCCATAAGGAAAATTGTATAGAAAATATGGCAGCAGCTAGTATGAATCAACCCCCACCCTTCCTTTCAGATGCTGGAGAGCCTATCGTACCTTGGAAAAACTGGAGAAAGGTATTTGAAACGTATTTGATTGCTATAGGTGCAAGTGGACTTTCTGCAATAAGGAGGCAACATATTCTATTACATAATCTAGGGGCAGAAGGAAGAAAAGTATTTGACAGTCTTCCTGAATTAGAAGAAGATGAAGTAGGAATTGAAGAAGGAGATGTTTATGATTGTAGCATTAAAAAATTAGAATTACAATTTGCTGACAAAATAAATGTTGTCTTAAAGAGACATAAGTTTTTCAGTAGAAGGCAAGGAAAAAATGAAAAGGTTGGAAATTACATCGCAATTTTGAGAGGTTTAGCAAATACCTGTGAATTCAATAAGGTAACGGATTCATTGATTCGTGATCAGTTAGTACGTTGTACTAATAACAAGAAAATTCAAGAAAAATTATTAGTAGGTAATCCAGATTTAAAGAACGCTATTGATATCGCAAAAAGTGTAGAACACACAGCAGAATGTATAAAAGAAATGAATGTCACAGTTGAAGAAGGTGTAAATGAAATTTGTGGGGAATTTAGAAATATATGCGCAATTAAGAGTCAAAAGAAAAGTGAAATGTTCAAAGAGTATACTAAGGAGAACGTCTTTTCAGATAATAGACTAAAATGCTTTAGGTGCGGAAGTACGGGGCATTTATCTAATAGTGCACATTGTTTAGCTAGAACAGCAACGTGCAGGAAATGCAACCGTAAAGGTCATTTTGCGCGGGCATGCAAGGACATGTCAGGCAAGACTGTGAATGCTATTGATGCAAGTGGAGATAACAGAAGCAAATTTGTTTTACAAGTTGATGTTGATGTTAACAGTGAAGTACACATGGTAGACCTGCCTAAATGTGAGATTGGTTTGGATGGACATAAATTGGAATTCTATGCGGATTCATGTTCTCCTTTTACGTTCATTAATAGTGAAACATATCATGCCAATTTTAGTGATGATGGGTCCTCACTCAAAGAACCGGATGTGATCCCAGTTGGGTATAATAAAGATCCTATACCTTTAGAAGGTGTTGCTATTATGAAGATCACATTTAAAGATAGGAGCACAGTAGGAAAGTGTACATAGTAAAAAATGGATCTAATCTTTTAGGATGGGCACATCAAAAAGATTTATGTATGAAACTTGATCCTACAGCTGAGGTCCCTGTCATGCTTGTTGAAAGATCTGTATGTGGGATGGAGTTGATTGAAGAGTGCCCTGAAGTTTTCACCGATAAGCTTGGTTGTCTAAGAGATTTCCAACACAAAATTAAATTAAAAGATGGTGCCAAACCAGTTGTACACCAATGCAGAAATATACCATTAATGATGAGAGAACCTCTAAGACAGGAATTGGATAAGTTGTTATGTCAGGGAGTTATTGAACCTGTTGAATGTGCAGAGTGGGTCGCACCCATAGTCATTACTTCCAAATCGAACACGAAGAATATCAGGCTATGCATTGACCTGAGAGAACTAAACAATAATATTTGGGTTGACAGGCATCCGTTGCCTAACATTAATGAAATGTTGAGTCAAGTTAGTAAAGCTGAATTTTTCTCGGTAATTGATTTATCCTCAGCTTATCATCAGGTGAGGCTTCACCCAGCAAGCAGAGCATTAACATCCTGTATCACACCATTCGGTGCCTTTAGATTTTGCAGAATGCTATTTGGTTTGTCTTCCGCTGCCTTGGTTTTCCAAAGGGCTATGCAAAACATCTTGGAAGGGATAGACCATGTATTGTGCTTCCAAGATGATTTGGTAGTCTTTGGAAAAGATGAGGAAGAGCACAACAAGACCTTCCGCATAGTCCTAACCAAGTTAAGAGATGCTGGGTTAACGTTGAAAAGAGAGTAATGCCAAGTGGGGGTTCGTTCGGTCACGTACCTAGGACATGTCATATCCAGAGAAGGAATTAAGTCTAAAATGGATTTAGTGGATGCAATCAAATCAGCTCCTATACCCAATACTAAAGGGGAAGTGTTGGACTTGGCCCTTTTTGGCTAAAGTTCCTTAAAGTTTTTGCTTTCCCCCTAGACCTTTTTTCTGACATGGTGTTGCCAACTTAGATGCTTTGGGCACTTTGCCACTGCTGATCAGTGTCAAAGCGCAAGTGCTCCCTGTGTAAAGTATAATGGTAATTGGTTGTCCATGATTGGTATGTTTGCCTTACCAGTAAAGTCCCTAGTAAAGTGCACTATGTGTGCCAGGGCTAGTAATGCAACTGCTACTAGTGGGCCTGCAGCACTAATTGTGCCACCCACACAAGTAGCCTTAAAGAGAGAACTCAGGCCTGCCACTGCAGTGCCTGCGCGCAGCTTGTTAAGCTGCCTTGTTGTCCTGACAAGTGCACCCACTTGCCAGGCCTTACCCTTCCCTTTCTATGCACATCAGACACCCCTATGGTAGGCCCAAGGTACCCCCTGGGCAGGGTGCAGTGTATGTGAAAGGTAGGACATGTGCTGAGGTGTGTACCATGCCCTAACAGTGAAATACTCTCCATTTCGTTTTTCACTGTTGAAAGGCCATCTTGCCCATAGGACAGAATGGGGAAGGCTGTGTAATATGTTTCCAGCCTATCTTCCCAAAGGCTTAAGATGGAGAGGTGAAGTTTAGTGTGCCTGAACTCACAATTGAATAACACATCTTTTTGTGAAGGTGGTTTTTGAATTGCGTGTTTAGAAACCACTCTTTTAGAAGTGGCTGGGTTTTTGTGGTCTAACATTTCTGTGTGTCTCTGCCTGGTTGTGGATTGACTGTCTGCATTTAAATGTGATAGGCTCTGGGGAATGTCTTGACCCAGGGGAGGAGGTGAGACAGCAACAGGCTGACCTGTATCTGGAGTGTAGGGGGGAGGAATAGCCCCTGGAGGTGAAGAGGCCTGGGTTGCTGCCATACAACAATGGCTCCATCTCCTGCTGAGTTATTAAGGAGCCAGACCCCCACTATCAAAGGCAGAAGGTGTCACTGGCAGGGAGACACCCAGAACTGGTTTAGACAGGGGTCAGTGCCCCCCTGAACACAAAGACTTCAAAGACATTTAGGGGTACAACTATGAGAGCTGAAACCCCTGGACTTTGGAATTGAACTGTTCAAGACTGTAAAGGATTGAACCTACTTCGTGGTCAAGAGGAACCTCTGCCAAGGAAGAAACAGCTGAATAGACTGAAGGAAAGGACTGACCCTTGCTGTGTGTTCTGGGGCTGGCCTGCAGTTTGCTGCTTTAACCAAGGAGAGGCTAAAGGGACTTTGCTGTGTGCTGTGTCCCCCTGCTTGAAAGGACTTTGCTGTGCTGTGTCTTGAAGTAACTTAACCCCAAGGGCTCGAGGAGAGCTGGCTCCCTGTTGTGGAAACTCAGGAACACAAAAGTTTCCAGAAGTGTCTCAGCGACGCTGTGTGCGTGTGCTTTTTGCAGCCTGAGCCCTTCGTAAGAATTGCCCTGTGATCGTGGGCACCTGGAGTCCAAGCGAGTCTCAGCGACGCTGTGTGCGTGCGCTTTTTGCAGCCTGAGCCCTTCGTAAGGATTGTTTTTTCTTTTCCTCCTATTGCCTGCAACAACGCAGCCCTTAATTCTTCTGAGCTCGCGCCCGTAACCTCATTGCTCTCCCTCTCCCTATCTTGGTGCTTTTCACTAATCATCCTTTAAAAATCGGAACACCTTTTGTACCATTTCAATTCCACATTATTTTTAATAAATTCTCTCCTGTAACTTGTTTTCTTTGCTACATTCTCCACAAATCTGCTGAAAAATTCAGACATTCCCAAGAATGACAGCAGCTTCTCCTTAATCTGTGGTGGCCCTAGATTCTAAATTGTTTACCAACCCTCTTCTTGGCTCAAACCGAGTTGTAGTGATGCACTGCTCCAAATTGATTTCTTGCCATCCAAAGTAATATTTATCAGCCCTCAAAATCGATCTATAGTACTCAAACTAACTTAGAATGTTTTAACTCTTTCATTGTGCTGTTCCCAAATATTCTAATAAATTAATCAATTCTTTATTTGGCTAAAAATCCATATAAAATAAAAACATTTTTACAAAACTCCACATACAGAAATCATCTACAATTAACACACAATAAATAATAAAGTGCATTCCTTTTAGACACAAGGTTTATAGATACCTCCTATAAATTTTCATCTTATGGAAATATATAAATATATCATATCAAGATTCAATTAGTGATACCAGCATCAAATTCCTTATTTTGAATGAATAGAGAATAAAATTAGCAGCTGAATTACATGCTAAAGTTATTGAACGTTCTTGTAAAAGAGAGAAAGCTAATCTGAAGTTTCTAAAATTATGCATAGGCAATAAAGACAATAAAAAACATTTTCCTCTGGACCTTGTAGAGATGATGGAAAAGCATAATATGTAATGTAGTTTGGGATGACAAATTGTCACATGGACACGGGGGCAAATTAGTATTCCAAAGCTCTTTTTTGTTGAAGCTTACCAAAACATGTACCTTCTATCGTACTCGGTCGGTCAGAAATGTTTCCGAGTTGGTCAAAAGCATGGGTTCCGACAGGGGTTAGGAAAATCCTAATGCCATTCGGAGCCTTTCTGACCGACATCGTAATAAGGCCCTAAGTGTTTCTTGTTTCCTCCAAATTGCTAACTAGAGACTAAGGGGATGAAGTTTGAAAGTAACAGATTAAAGTAAACATAGTTTTGGGCACAGTTGAAAGCCTTTGAAAGAAAGAACTCTCTAATAATTGTAATCCCATCGTATTGCTATATGCCCAAACATCAGCCCGTAGGTTGCAATTGAAATACATTTGTTTTTATAAATTTCAATCATCTCCTTAAGTGGTTTTGATCCCAACTTGCTAGCAAATCTAAAATCTGCTTCAATGGATCTTTCAAACTGACATTCAGCTGGTCTCATTTAGGAGGAGAGTCAAACAGGGCACCCAAGTTTTGAAATGGTTTAAATTGTTGAACTGGAGTTCCATGTATGCTTTGGGACTTAGTTATGGTGTTCGCGGGAGGGACACCATAACAAATGATTTTGAAACATTAGCCTGTAAATCCAAATTCTCCATTAAAAGTCAAAAACTAAAAGTGTTTGGAGACCATTGGTTGGCGTGCCATCAAAATTGCATTATCGGCATAGAGAAGAAATGGGATCAGAACAGAACCTATCTGTAGCATGTCGTGACCCCTAGACCTCAAAAAAAGTTATGGTAAGGTAAAAGAAAAGGGGCCAGGACACACCCCTACCACATACTCCTGCTGATCTTAAATGGATTTGTACTTGCCATGTCCACCATAACAAACACAAGCAGTTGTATAAGTATGCAACTGCATTAAAATAATAAACAATTGGACTATCTACCCCCATGTCCAATATTTTTTGCCATACTGACAAAGTCAAATGCACTTGTCAGATCGATGAATGACAAGTGCAATGCGGTAACTTTAGCATCTGTATATTTAGAAACCAGCAGGTACATCTTTAAACACTGATATATTGTTCAGAGCCCCGACGAAACTCATATTGAACTTTGGACAGAATGGTATTTTCATGAGACCAGGTTTACAATGTTGCCAGCAAAACCGTGGCTGCCACTTTTACAACAGAAGCCAACAGAGATATTGGTCTGTAACAATAAATCAAAACATTATCCTGATAAAATGTTATGCCATCCATGTCTCTCAAGATTAATGCCATTGTCCTTTGAGATACCAATGCAGCAGAAATCAGCCCAAAAGCAATCTTACAAACTTGTATGCACCTGTTGGTATAACAAAAGTGGGTAAGTCTTCAGAATGTTCGTGAAGTTTAATCTGGTGATTCCTAGAACCCCTGGGGGTTTATTTACAAGCCCCTTGCGCCGCCAATACATCACTTTATCCCATGTTAAAAGTGACGCACTGGAGGCGCAAGAGGTTTGTAAATAAGCTCCCTAGGATGGTGACTACCTTTGCCTCAGCAAGCAAAGACAACATTTTAGTGATATTTGGTAATGGGAATTTGTCTACTACTAAAACTCTGTCACTGAAGTAGGTGTACATTTTCATATAAGAAAGGAAACTGAAAAGAGCAAAGTCACCCATTCAGAAGCAAGAGTGAAGCCCTACAGGCAAGTTTATTGGTTAATTGTACATGAGTCCGTGAAAACCAGAAAGACAGTTCAGTGGGTTTGCGCACCTCCTGTGTTGAACATGATACTGATATATTTTAATCCAAGGTGGAATACCATTGAGATGTTTCTTAATGATATATGATTTTGTTTTGTGCCTCAGTTGTTTTCAAGATATTATTGGATCAAATAAGTGGCCAAAATGACTACATCCCTTCACTCTGGCATTGTTGTAAAACTTACCCTGGATGCAAAAATTTGAAAAGCGTGATCAAAAAGTCATTGCCACTTTCTAGCGTCCACGTTGATGAGAGAGACAATGATTTAATTAGAAGATTGTCACCAAATGAGATAGCACAGCACAAGTGGTCGGAATAAAATAGGCTCTCTTCCATGGCTTAATTGAAAAGGCATCCCAGGCCCATATTTTCTATTAAATGATTCGCAAATTTTGCAATGTGCTTTTCTAAAATACTCTCAAACGTTGCACATAAAGTTATAAATTACCTAGGGCCTCGTTTATGGGTTTTTTGCTGTAAGAAAAGGGCAGGAATGCGGCGTATCTATTAGGTATGGCGCATTCCTGTCCTGTTCCCCTGCGCCGGCGCACAATGGGCTGCCGGGCGCCAATGCAGGCACCTTTGCACCATGGTGCAAGGGAGCCTGCGTTGCGGGGATGATTATAACCTTCCTGCACAAAAACAATCACAGGAGGCTTTTTCCTCTTTCTATGTGTGCTGCAGAATGCAGCACATATTGAAAGAGGAAAAACGAGGAGAAATAAAGATGTTTCTTCTCGATGTGCCTCCCTTACGCCTCCCCTGGGGAGGCATACGTTTTTGGCGCTGCCTCAGACTTACGATTCCTCGTAAATCTAGGGCTGTGTCAAAAAGCCATGGATGTTGCTGGTAACGCCCTCAGCAACACCCATGGAATGCCCCTTTCACGCAGTTTTTTGTGTGAAAGGGGCACATATTTATAAGGCCATGAAAAGCCACGTAACATGGCTTTACGTGGCCTTATAAATATGTCCGTGGCACATTGTGCTACTGGAACGTCAAAAAAGTGACGTTCCGGTGGTGCAAAAGTGCCGTCTGAATTTATTTGGGTTGTTGTCTTTTCTTGGACCCCCCGATTTTCTTACAACACTAGATTCGTACTGTTGTGGAACTGCTTTTCATTTTAGGCCCGTTTTCTGTCTGTATCCTGCAATGATAATTTCTTTGCTCAAAAGACCAACCTACTGGCACTTTTGCGCCGCTGGAACGTCACTTTTTTTGCGTTCCGGTGGCGCAATGTATTGATTTTATTCATTTTAAGGAGTGATTATTTGTCAGATGAAGTAAGATTTCAGTATGGATTTAATTAAACCCAAGCTAAACGCGTGTTTTTTTTTTTTTAAATAAGGAAAATTACGCAAAATGCGAAAACGTTATGTGAAATGAAACCTTTTTAAGTATAATGCTGGTGCAACACCTCGCGTTGGCATTTCATACTAAAACATAGTACCAAATTGCTCGTGAAACGAACAACAGCCTCTCGCATTATGTGGGAGATTGACTAAGGTTTTGTGCTGTGTTTGAGTCACAAAAGTGACGCAAATCAGCACAAAATATTTTTTCCCAATTTACTTTCCAGCGCTAGTGCTGGAAATAACTGAAAAGTATTGCTAAGCAGCACATAGCGCTGCTTCACATTGCTTTGGGCCATACCAAGGGTGGTGCATGGGCGTTCCCATGCAACCACCCAAGGTTTTTTATGCTAAACCCAATTTACTAAAGTAAAGTAGATTGGGTTTAGCATGAGAAAACTGCGCTCTTTTCAAGTAGGCGCAAGGAAGGAGAAATGCTTTAATTTCTCCTTCCTTTTCCGACTTTGCATGTGTGCTGCACTTTACAGCACACATACAAAGTGGGAAAATGGTTAGAATGAGTCTGTGCATAGTATTTTGTACTGGAAGGGTTACTTTCAGAACAAAACCTATCCTAGACTCACAGAGACACCCTTGCACCATAGCGTAAAAGTGTCTCTGTGGCGCACGGCAGCTGATTGCAGTGCCGGCGCTAGTCAGAGTGGAGGAGAATGCCTTATTTTAGCAAATAGGGCTTCTCCTCCCGCGGAAATTATGCAAGATCACACCAAAGAGGATATTTTGCTCAGGTTTAAATTTGATTTCTGATGTGAACATGGGGCTCAAAGTGAAATTGGGAAAAATTGCATTAAATGCTTGACCTAAAACCTATAAACCTTATGAACTGTGACTTGGATCCAATAACCTAATCTAACCTTTTTTACTTTATAATAAATTATTGCTACAAACAATATCGTTTATAATACACATTTCAATTTTTCTTTCTTCTGCCAAAGAAAAGCAATGCTGCATTACATAGAAAGTATGAAAATACTTAGATACCAGGCCTACCAAGCCCTCTAGGTGTGTAATTCCTGTCACATATTCTCATGCATGTCAAGAGAAAGAGAACAGAGATACCGGATCTGATACATTTGTCAGCGTGTGGAAAATATTACACAAGTGCATGCTATTACATGCTATTATGCTACCCAGCAGAAAGGAACATTTTATCCTGGGAGCTGGATTATGAAGGACATCTTGTCTGCTGTCAGCAAACATCTCATGGGCATTCAGGCGCTGCTCTGAGAATGGCTAGTTTCAGCCTAGTTCAGATGTGCACCTCTGGCACCACACTTCTCGTTATTGCACATCCCAACTATAAGGTTTGCATTGTTCATACACTATACATTTGTCATGTTCATCCTTTGGCAATATATTAATGTTCACTACTATTATTTTGCAGCTCCTGTTCTCTACGTGAATGGTGTATGATAAATATTTAAGGAAGCATAATTCATGGAGCGTGTTGTGCTGAACTGGGGTTGGGCTGAGGCTGATTGAGTGGAGCACACCTACATATAGTGTAAAAACATCTGGCAGATCGGATTCGAAGTTCCTGTCCGGGAATTCCCTCTGGTACTATCAGAGGGTGGGCTCATGGGACATTTGTCTTGTTGTTTGCTCTGCAGGGAACCAGGAGGTATAACAGTGGCCCCAGGGTAGCTAAGGTCCACTATGGCCCTATGGCCCTAAATCCTGGAAAAATCACACACCATATCAAAACCGAGAAGGACAGGAAAACTGTCCCCTATTCCTACAAAAGCTTGTTAAGCTTAATTGTTTAAAAGGAAACCTCAGCTTATTGGCTATTAATGAATCTGTTTAGCAAAGTCTGCCATCGTTATTGCTACAAATGTGCCCCAGTAATCACAAACCATTCAAAGAAGACGAGGAGTTCAGACTACTGGGTAGAAATTGTGTTAATTGTTCTATTAGACTGCTATAGGTTAATAATATTTCCTGCTCCTGGGTGGTGGTTGACACAGTAGATGCTAGCACAAGACCTTTTACACAGTAAATGACAAATTATCATCATGTGTGCTTTAGGGCCTGATTATGAGTTTGGGGGGTCTACCTGCGGGCCGCAACTCCAGAGTCATGCAGCAAGACCGCCAAACTCGTAGTCAGACCGCCCGCTGGATTACGAGTTGAATCCTTGCAGGCGGTGCATGCTGCAGCGGTCTCACAGCAGTGGCTTAAGGATCAAAGGAGTGCCTTAGAAAGGCACCGCCGTGGGAGCACCGCAGTACGTTCCTGCACAGGAAGAATGACCATGTTGTGCAATTCTTCCTGTGCAGGAACAGGGGTGCAGAAATACAGGGAGACACACCATGTCCCCCCCTGCATGCATCCCCATGCACAGAGGTGATCACTGCCATGAAAAGGAGGGCGGTGAGGAAATGCATAATATGCTTGGCGGTGTCGCAGCGGCACCACCAGCATATTACTTCCTTGGACCGCTGAGCCACCGCTGCAAGATTGCGGATTCCCGGTGGTAACAGGGGTCCAGTGGTGTCGAACCGTCAAAGTCGTAATACGGCAGGTGCACCGTCAGTGTGGCATCCACGGACTGCCACCGCGACTACGGCGGTCAAATGGACCACTGTACACATAATCAGGCCTATACTCCTTAAGAGTTAAATGTACCATTGACTTACCCCAAAGATCTAGAGTGCTTTCAGGGCTGCTTACCACATCTAATGTGGAATGGGACCACTGATGTTATAGCGATAGACCTGGACTGATCCTCATTCGCTGTAGAACCAAAAATATATAGGACATACAAGGGCAATACCACAATAACTGATAGCTGTATATAGACAAACAGGGCAACATGTGCCTTAAACAATGGGTATCAGAACACATCAAAATCCTCTTCAAATTAAATCCACACAAACCATTAACCCGCAAGCAATGAAAGGGAAGCATTCACGTTAAATGTGATGAGATACCTTCTGGATTATTTCCCGAATGCAACACCAAGATGCCTTTTATCTACAAACTAACCCTCAAGGGAAACCTGGATAATGAGGATGTGTCTTCCTATGGAAATGGCACCTACTCCACAAGAGTGAGCTATACGGAAATAATGTTTGCAAACATATGCACAACTACACAAGGTAATTATCTGAAGTATTAACACAGACACAAAACAAGCATAGTGAATTCTATGTGGTAGATTTAGGGAGGAATTTACTTGAGAGCATTGCAACCAGTGCCGGATTAAGACCTTTAGAGGCCCCAAGCGCTTAAAAGATTTTGTTGTCCCCATATATATATCTAATTCAAAATATAAACAATAATAAACCATAAAATACTTTTTTATTTTTCGAATTGAAACAAAACTTACAGTAAAATGGAAAATAATGTTTATTTTTGTATACTTCCACTTTATTTACAGGTTCAGCTGCACCATTTGCAGTTTTGCAGCATATGGCCCATGGTAATTCCGGCAATGAAAAATTTCCCTTAATGCCAAAAGCATGTGCTTAATGGTTTATCCACCCCTGGTTGCAACTGTATCTTACGTAATATTAAGTGTGAGGCTGTAGGAGCATAGAGAAGCAGAGCTACCAGGAGCGGCTGGTATGCTGGAGGAGTGGGGGCGGGCGGGAGGGTTGAGGGGCACTAGTGGTCGCGGGGGATAAAAAAAATAATACTTACCTTTAACCGGCCGCGTCCCACGTCGAGCTCCTCTTCACCTCTTTAGGAAACCACAGGCTCCCAGAATGCCCTGCGGCCATCCTAAAGCTGCTCTTGCATGAGAGCAGCTTCTGGATTGGCCTGAACGCCCTAGATTTGCACTGTAGGACAGACTGTGTGTCTGTGCCTGCTCTGTCCAACCCAGCTTCGTTGCTGGGTTGGAGAGAGCTTTCACTGCGATGGGAGTGCACTACCACTCCCCTCAGTGCGTGTCACTACCAGGCCTGCACCCAAGACTCATCAGGCAAAGAAAAATAAAACGAGTGTCGTTTCCTGCAGTTTTTTTGGGGGGTGGGGGGGGGTGGCGACGCTCCTCCACCATAGTGGAGGAGCCGCACCTGAGAGCTACCTAAAATAATATTTCAGATGTATATGCCCATGGGAAGGGACAGCCTTAGTAGTCATTCTTCTACAAACTGAAGCCAAAAGTTGAAGTAGAGGAAACCCCTAGAGAGAAGGGCCAGGAGAACACAAAAGACACAACATAAACCTCTAAATCTTGGACTGGATCTTCCAAAAGAAAATCCATGACTTGTATCTGGAAAATACACTGTGGAGGGAGGTTTCAAGGGTGGGACTGTGGGATTTTAAAACCAAAGGAGTGATTTCAGAATTCTGATGAGTTGTATTCTGGATATCCATAGGAGGCAGGGCATAACACTTTTTCTGAGAGATACTACTAATAAAAAAGAGTCATTGGGATGAGTACCACAAAAACTAGAAATATATCGGAGACAAAGCTCTCTGAAAGGACAGTCTTCACCATGGGACTCAAACCCCAGTGGGAAGAGAGGCTAAAGTGGCTCAGATCAAAAGGCACACTTCAAGAAACAAACAAGAGGGAGGAATAGCAACAAGGTATCTGAGACTGAGTCAGGCGGATCAGGATCTCCTTGAGAGGTACCACTTTGCCTCATTCCAAGTGGGCTAATGTTTTTTGACTGAAAATGACAAGAGGCGTATTATTCATCGTTCCCCGGGGGCGCAAAGGGCATGTGTGCTTGCTTTGTGCGTCCCTGGGTCACAGTGATATTAAAAAAGGGGCCGCAGGTGCCTTTTGAAGGTGCACTGTGGCGCAAAAAGGGAAAGTGCGCCGTCTGAGTAATACAACCCTAGGTCTGCAAAACGGGCCTCAGTAATGTCTGGGTCTGAAATACAAGAACCAAATTTACCATGTATGATTCTGCCCCTGGTAAAGACAGTGCCTTGAGACAATCATGGGTGAAGCAGCCATTCTCTACAAATCCTGATTGATTGATTAATTGTAAAATGTTGCTGGGCGGGTAGCTGGTGTCTCCCTCAGGACTCTGCACCCACCACCTGCATCCTGGCCCCAAAGCAGCAACAGCACTGGGTCGTAGGCAGAGTCAGGGGCTGACAGGTGCACCCACGCAGCCCCCATAGTCCCATGGTTAAATATAGTCCAGGAACATAGAAGAGGTTAGGGGTTGAGAGTGCCTTTGGACCACAATACCACAGCAGCTTTCAGCACTCACTACAAAAAGGCCCATGGATCCCCCTGCTCCTTGTCTCCCAGTCCTACCACACAAACAGAAAGACTAGCTGTGGGTGCAAGTTTTCATTCAGCTGCAGCAGAATGCACAGCCAGAGGTTGAAGACAAAGCCAGAAAGGGCCCCGACTTACTCCAACACCTGCAAGAGGGAGCAGGCAAAGCTCACCTTGGTCTAGCCTTGGTCTCCTGTGCTTGTCCAGGCCTGAAAGCTGTGAAGGTCTGTCAAGTTTCCTTCTTGATTGCAGAAGGAAATGATGACTCCTCCCAATAGCCATGGTTCCTCCCTGCACTTAATAGTGCACGTGAAAAGCGTCAATTGTCTACTTGAGAGGGGCCCAGTTAGCAAAAGAAAGCTACAAGTGGCAAAAATCCTCCTTGGCAAACTTGTAGCTATTGATTGGAGATAAAAATTATGCAGACATAAATAAGCAGGTCAGCGAACTCTCCCGGACATCAGGGAAGAGCAAAGAGTCAAGCAAAGACAGAAGATGATCCAAAGAGAATTCAGACTGAAGGAGCAAAGCTCGAGAACATAAATAATAGCAAGTGGGCAATGAACGGACAAAAAACAAGGAAACAAAAGCATTGTGATGATTCAATCATTCATGAAAGCCTCTTACATATGCTTCAAAAAGGAACTGAAATCACAGGAAAAGAATCACGTCATCTTGGATTGGAAACCTCAGGCAGAAATCTCTAGACCGACCACCATCATGGAAAGGACATTTCATAGGGCATGACCACACCTTTCTCTTCTAAGTGATGGCACCAACTAAGCATGCAAGGAAGAAACCTCAGTTTGACATCTTACATCTGATGTATAACTTCACAGTTACGCCAATGCCCCTTCTACCTGATGCTCCTCGCAGGTCATGGAGCACCCCTCCAGATGACTGCAACCACAGAAACACTGGAGCTGTCGCAAACCCTGACTGCCCGATCCCTCCCAATCCCTTTTTCCTTGTGCTCTGAACAGGTGGTAGATAGGTACCTAGGGGCATATCAACAAGGGCCTTATCTCCGCTTTTTTGGCTTTAAAAGCCAAAAAAGCAGAGATAAAACTATCGCCCTATTTACAAGTGGGTGCTAACATGCATTAGCGCATGTTAGCACCCGTTTTCCCGACTTCTCGCTTTGCATCTCTAATGAGATGCAAAGTGGGCGTCACTAGGCAGTACTGCTTGTAAATTATCGCTGATGTGCACATCGCGATATTTACAAGGAGGCCCACGCATTTTAGCAGATGTTAGTTTTTGGCGAAAACCGCGGTTTTCGCTAAAACTAACGTCTGCTAAAATGCTGACTTACCTATACTTTACATTGGGGTGGATTATGCTGATACGACCACAGGGTCGTATCAGCAAGGTTATCGCCGTTTTCCATTGAACATCGCTGGAAAACCAGCGATGTTCCATGGAAAACACCGCTATCGCTGGAATAATTATCGCCATTGCGCTATGCGTTGTTAATACAGCGCTAGCATGGCGATAATTTCCAGCGATAAAAAATCTCACGCTAAGCGCGGTCAGTGATAATTATCGCTGCCGCTTGATAGTATGCCCCCTAAATCTTATAAAATTGGGAAAAACTGTGCGGATTTTGAAAGTAAAGCTGGGTCTGCATAGTTGTTCCCCATTGTGGTGGTGGGGCTCATAATAGCTGGATTTTGGTGCGGGGTTCTCCTCCAGAATTGGAGATTTCTGCCCCTCATAGCAAGATCCATGTAACTCTAATCAGGTCCTATGAGACCCAATAAGGTCTTAGAAAAGGGTTGGTGCTGCTACTGAATGGGACTTGGATGGTAGCGCTTCAAGATTGTAAAACCAAGGTTACTGTAGTCTGCCAGAATCTCTAGGAGCTTCTTAATATGACTCCAAACACTGAGTACATTCTGATCGGGAAGCTCAATGAGAAGTTGAGGACCTGATCAAATTTATGCAGCGAGCTACCAAAATGGAGGACTCATACCACCTATGATCAAAACAGTGTTCTGGAAGCATTTATAAAAAGCTTAACATTTTATATTAGCTGAGGATGATTGAACTTTGCAAGGGATGCCCCTTGGGGATGTGGTGATAATGTGGACATGCTTCCAAGTTCCTACTGTCTTTAAAGATAAAAACATGCCGGAATGTAGAGGATATAGGTACATTCCAAAGCACTAGGCGAGTATCCTAATAACCATGTTCAGTTTGTTGTCCCTAGTCTTTAAATACTTTGACTCCACCATGTCAGCTAGTAAACTTTACAAGAGAGGAGTGTGCTTACTTCTCCACTCCTTTTCAGAACAAGCATTGGCAAAGCAAATTGGTCTCACCTATGCAAGAGCTATCAGCTTTGCCAATGTGTTTTAGCTATGTTGTACACCAGCATGTCTGTTGTTCAGCATGGTTAAATGTTAGTGGCGCAGAGGAGAGTGGCGTGGAGTGTTGTACAGTGGAATGTCGTAGAGTGGCAAAGAGTGGTGTAGAGTGTTGTTGCATGGAGTGGTGTAGAGTGTCGTGGTGTGGAGTGGAGGGTTGTGGAGTGTCACAGAGAAGAGCAGAGTGAAATGTCGTGATGTGGAGTGGAGTGGAGGGTTGTGGAGTGTCATGGAGAAGAGCAGAGTGAAATGTCGTAGAGTGTTGTGTCGTGGAGTAGAGTGGGGTCTCATGAGGCAGAGTGTTGTAGAGTGCAGTGTTGTAGAGTAGAGTGGACTGTTGTGAGGTGGAGTGGTGTAGAGTAAAGTTGTGTAGAGTGGAGTGGCATAGAGTGGAGGGGTGTAGAGGGGTGAAGAGTGGAGGGGCATAGAGTAGAGGGGTGTAGAGTGGAGGGGCTTAGAGCAGGGGGCAAAGAGTGGAGTAGAGTGTCGTTGAGTGGAGTGGCATAGAATGCCATAGTGTGGTGTAGAGTGGAGTAGTGGTGTAGAGTGGAGTGGCTTAGAGTGGAGTGAAGTGGCATGAAGTGGCATAGAGTGGAGTAGAGTGGAGGGGGTAGGGTTGTGGGGCACAGAGTGTCATAGAGTGGAGTGGAGAAGAGTGGAGTGGCATAAAGTGGCGCAGAGTGGAGTGACATAGAGTAGAGTGTTGTAGAGTAGAGTGTAGAACAGTGGAGTGTTGTAGAGTGGAGTTGCATAGAGTGGAGTAGCATAGAGTTCACTAGAGGGTTGAAGAGTGAAGTAGCATAGAGTGGAGTAGGGTGGAGTACAGTAGAGTGTTGTAGAGTAGTGTGTCAGAGTGGAGAGTTGTGGAGTGGCATAGGGTGGAGTAGAGTGGCATAGAGTGGAGTAGAGAGGCGTAGAGTGGCACAGAGTGGTAGAATTGCATAGGGTGAAGAAGGGTAGAGTGTTTTGGAGTTGCGTAGAGTGTCATGGAGGGGCATGGAGTGGCATAGAGAGGAGTAGACGTTTGTGGAGTGGAGTGGCATTGAGTGTAGTATGCATGGTGTGTTAATGCACTGCCACTACAGACAACACATTTTCAATGAAATTACCATTACATTTGCACAGACACTGTTTTACTGATAAAACTATACAGTGAACAAATGGTAATGTGTGGAAATAGCATCACCTAGTGTATTGATTTATTTTAATTGTATTAAAATAATTGTTTACAGCACACTTCAGAACTCTATTGGGATCTATCTTTTGATTTCCTATCATCTTTGACAATTTGACTAAAGCATATAGGATGGCTGTGGGAGAGGCCAGCGCTATATTAGAAAGGCTGACAACTATTGAATTTTGCACTCTGAGGTTCTGATTTTGAATTAATAGTAAGCATATGCGGAGATTCCTGGTTGCGAGAATTACTGTTTCTGACTGCCATGTATGCATATATTTACCCCAAATATGAGTTAATGTCTAGAGGGGCCTTGGTTATGAGGTGAGCGGAGTTGAATTTCTGTGTGGAATTCGTGGGCAATTGTTCTTTAGCCAGACTTCCAGGTGTGAAACAGCAGACCTGATTTTATCTACTAGAAATCATCCTTGCTGTAAACATTATCATGGAAAAGGGTTGTATTGCCTTGTTCACTACCACCCTTTTGACTGTCAGGTAAGGCAAGTGGGAAGCATGCAATGTCCCCCCCTTGCCAGACAACCTTCTCCCCTTCCGGACTGTCCCTACTACCTCTCTGCCTCCTCTCCCTCTTACATCAGCCCATCTCCACATACACTTACCACCCTTTCAGAGCTGATGGAAAATGTGTGTATTAAAAGCCATTAAAAAAGGGGAATACGACAAGTAATATCACCTGGTAAAACTGGATCTGCATAGCTATTGCCCATTCTGTAGCAATTAATTCACAATAGGAGTAAATAGATGTAGAAATACCGGTCAGAAATGGCAATTTCGGGCACTCAGAGTTTTTGCACATATTTACTCCTAAGTCATAATCAGGCCAAAATGGAGCATAACTGCAAATTTGGATTCATCAGGCAGTGTTCTGCACAGGATGTTGGGAAGGCAGGGAAGGGACGTCAAGAAGGTTGGCTGACAGGGGGCAACAGTAAATGCTCCTCCATTCCTTGTCTAAGGGTCCGGAAGGGGTCTGGATGCAGTAATCTGGCCCACTCGTGATTGAGGGGAGAAGAGTTCCACATGGGAATTGCTGTTCTCCCTCCTCAATTCTTAATCACGCCTAAGTGTAAGAGAAACAAGGCCTGACAAGTGGTCCTGAAGCAGGAAAGAGGGAAGGAGGGTTTTAGGGCCAGATGCGATTATCTCTGAATCACAATTAGGAAATTGGTATTCCTAATGTATGAAACTCTTGAGAGTTTCATCAGCTATTCCTAGTGGGACGCAAATAGACTTAACTCATGCATATTAATGAGGTAGGTCACAATTTGTGACCCATTCGGAATCTCAGACATCAAAGGGATAGTGGCCTGCTGAGGTCAGCAGACCACCATGTCTGTGATTGCTTTTTAATAAAGAAATCTATTTTTTTAATGCACCCCATTTTCCTTAACGGTAAACGGGATGCGTTTAAACAGAAAAAAATGAAACTTTGTAGTTTCATTTTTGAAAAGTAGGCAGAGGTCTGTGGGACCACTGCTTGCTCTTATAAAATATTTGTTTTCCATTCTCAAAGGGAAGGGGACACCTTCCCATTTGTGAATAGGTTACCACCTCCTTCCAGGAGTTGCTGGGGCAATGAGTGCACATTGGTTGGTTGCACAATGGTCTTAGCTGCAGCACAGAGCTGATACTACATTGAGGCAACTGGACAGCTCCTAGAAGCCATGAAATACAGCACCATTTCTAGGTTTGGGATTATACATATACCACTTTGCCCTAGTCCAGGGGTCGTACCACTGGTGCCTGCAGCATAAGGGAGCCCTCAACCCTTCATGGGGTGGGGGTGGGAGGGTTATTCCACCCAAGGCCAATTAATTTCTGTGAGATATGGGATACTCAGTGCCCCCTTCACTTTCTGTAGGGGGAGCCCTTCATTTTATGTTACATTATGCCACTGCCCTAGGCACCAACATGTTTCAGCGACACTATTGAAGGAGTAGGGTGTACCGGGTTGCATCTGGGAAAGGGTCACTCCAAGGGCTTACTGGGCCTCGGATATTCGACGAGGACGCCAAAGGGCACTCAGGAGCAAATGTCAGTGAGAATTCCAACATCGAGCCCTCAATCGACGCGTTACGGTCAAGAAGAGCCGCAAAGAGACGCGTCTGTCCCTTAGCGTGTGACTGCCGTGGTTCCCTGCAGATCTCTCCCTGCAGATCTCTTCGGCTTCCAACAAGGCCTGGGCGAATTACAGGTCTCGTCTGCAAAAATACCATGGCAACGGCTGTAATTCAGGGCAATTTTGGTGCTGGAATGATGAGCCACTCATGCTGAGATAAAAGGCAAAAATTTGCTTGGAAATCGGAAAAAAGCTTATAATTTCACCCACTTAAAAATCCCATGTGCCAGGTGCTATTCTTAGATTTCATAGTATTCACAAAGGGATGCCGCCCAAGAGCACATCCGTTCTGGGTTCTCGGGATCGCCCCACAACATCATCATTTTACTTTTTTAAGCATTTCTCGTAACTCCGTAGAAATCAATGTTCTAATTTATTCCGAGTCCCCTAACAAAATGAATAGAAATGCCATTAAATTGGCAATCGGCACGCCACCGTATGAGTGATAGTAAATAAAAAGGACACAGAAAAGCAGGATAAATGTAAAAAAAAAAAATAGGTTTCTGTGGGAAATGTGCGCTAGATGCCCAGGCTGCTGAAAAGCAGCAGGCGATACATAAAATTAAGGAGAGGAAGGGTGTGCTGGCCAATAACGAACTAGAGATCGAAGAGTGATTGGCAGAGGTCACGTGTGTACAGACGAAAGTAATGTAAAGTTGGAGATTGGCTGAGTCAACGTGATAACTGCTTGGGTTCCAGCCCACGTATTTTATTTGAGTTTCAGATAGCCCTGTGGATTCATGCACTCGCTGCAGACGTCTGTACGAAAACTCAAATCGTAGCTTTCAATCTGAAAAGGCCTGACTCACTTTTCCTTGCTTCCAAGTAGCTTTTTAAAAATGTATTTCTGATGCGAGAAAAAATGTTAGCTGAAAGTATCAATCGCAAAGCACAAAAAAAACAGTGGGGCTTTGGCAGCAAAAGTTATACAAATGATGTATTATCAGCATATTTCCATAAATGCTTCTTGAAATTCTGAAAGTCCTGTTTAACTTCCACTAACTTACCGTCTCTTGGAAGTCAGCTGACTAACACCCTGTGATCTGCACACTCAATGTCGGTGTGGCCATTCACTGGCGATGAGAGCCTCAGAGAGGACGTCGAAAGCAGCCACATGCAACCTTTAAAAAGACTTCAAATAGGCAGAGACGGGTTTATAAAAGAGGCAACTAGAAGCACAACAATGGTAACACCTACACCCAGGACTTGAGGAGGACGTGCACTGAGGTCTGATAGTCCGGATAACTGCAAAGGCCTCCTGTACAATAAACAAAAAGTGCATTTTTAATACAAAACAAAAGAATTGTATATAATTGTTCAAATGTGATATAGGTTACTGATGTAAGAGAAATTCTTCATACATTTGAATGTAAAGATCTTTAGAGTGAATGCATCCTTACTAACCGCAAATGCCAAAATGTTAGGCTTTGTCATGGCTTGTTATGTCTTAGGTGTCAACAGGTGAGTCGCCGCCGGCGATGACAATGTCCTAAATGGTGGCAGCTTGTCAGGGAGTTCTGTCAATGCTCAAAGTTGGATGAAGATATTTGAGTCCAATTGTTATATATGGACTAGATTGGTCCACAACCTTCCCCGCTGCAGCCACAACTCCGAACACCCACGAGAACTCCACTGGCTCCCAGTCAACAAAAAAGTCACCTTCAAGCTCCTCACACACGCCTACAAAGCCCTCCACGATGCTGGACCAGCATACCTGATCCACCGCCTCTCATTCCACGCACCCACCAGACACCTCCGCTCTGCCCAACTGGCCCTTGCCACCGTCCCTCGGATCCACAAGACCAGGACCGGAGGAATATCCTTCTCCTACCTCGCCGCCAAATCCTGGAACGCCATGCCTCTTCACCTCAGGCTCTCCCCGTGCCTGACGCAATTCAGGAAGGATCTCAAGACCTGGCTCTTCAAATTAACCACAGCACCCAGTCAGACCTGCGTCAACGCCCCCTGCCCCCTCCCCCCTCTCGAATAAGGACTCACTTTGGGTGAGAAATGGTTGCAAATTTTCATAAAGTTGGAGACAACTTTTGAATGTGAAGTCACACTTCGGGGCTATCGGTGGATCCTACAGTGATGCTTTACCAACTCCTAGTCCTAGAGGGGCAATAAATGTTTTAAGTCAAGCTGGCAGTGTATTTGCAGAGATATTAGAGAGAATCAGTCTTGGAATTAATGCATGACCCACCAGAGAGGTAGGCTGACATTGTCTCAATTGATGGTTAAGACAATCAGTATTGAAAGAGAGGTGTAGAGACAATTCTGTTTTGTTATGTTATGTTAATTTTGTGTAGCACAGCTATCACCATTTTTTTTGGCTCTTCGAATATTTTGCTTCTCATAGGCAGACATGTCTCAGTGTGGGTTTGTGGTCTGCATGCTGGGAAGTAGGGAGATTCAACCTTCCCTGGCCTGTGGGTGATGTAGTTTGTAACAAAATAGTTTTCCGCACAGTTGTATTTCGTGGTGATTTGCACAGATCTGCAACCCTCCTATCTAATCTGTGTGATTCAGAGTTATGTCATGTATTATTGCTGTGTGGTGATAAACTGTTACTGCTGAGACTTAAGACCTTTTTGAATTGTTACTTATGAATCAATTTCCAAAAAGTAAAGTTGCCTATAATTGGATTTGATTTGTTGCTATTTACAAGACCAATTTCATTAGCTGATACATGTTTCTCTCAGGCGTATGCATTCCCTGGAGCGTTTTCAAGGCAAAAATGTATGAGTGACTGCTTGGAAAATATGTGCAATCCTTTATGTAGTATCTTATGTTACGAGACTTGGTTATGCTTGTTGTGTCTGGTTCTCAGTCACGAGCGGGTTGTCTGCAGTGGCGGCATATAAAAAAAACATTAAAAAATAAATAAACTTACCTTGCCGCTGGTCCCGCGTAACTTCTCCTGCTCTCCTCGTCGAACTTGAGGAACAGGAAGCAGGCCCCACTGACCAATCACAACATTGCAATGCAGTGTTGTGATTGGTAAGCACCCAGGCGCCCCTGACCAATCACAATGCTGCAGTGCAGCGTTTTGATTGGTCTGAGCATCCTGGTTGGATGCTTAGCCAGGGAATGGGGGCCTGGGCATGTTCTCCACGCAGGCTGTAATGAAGCCTGCATGGAAAACAGGGAAAGTGCGCAAGACTGTTTTGGGCAGCCCAAGAGGGAAGACCAAACAGTCATTGCACACTTAGGAGTGGGAAAACCACTCCTCCCCTGCCCTTCTCTGAAAGCAGAGCAGCCCCGCCCACCCCCAAAGCAGCACGAAGCATAAAATGATAATAACTTAAAGTTAGTACCATTTTATGTTTCTTCTTCACACTGATTAAATGCAGTGGGGCGACGCTCCTCTGCCATAGCGGAGGAGCAGCCACTGGTTGTCTGTCTGGTCCCGGGAGAGTGCCAGGGTTCATGTAAACAGTGCTTAGGGGTTGGGGCTGCAGAGGGGATTTTGGCATTTCTTGTGTCAGACATTGGGATTGTTGTGGCACAATAGAGTTTGTACTCTTCCAAATGGCCTAAGTGAGTTGCATTTCAGAGTCTTAAAAGTGCAGTGTTTGCAATTATTCTGTTCCTTGGTTGGGGTCAGTGATAATTTGTGCTGGTGGTTACAGGTGGTGGGCTCCAACAATCTGGGGACCGGGATTTATTTTTCATAATTGCACTTTGACCCAGATCAAGAGAAAAAGGCAGAAAGGGGAAAAGGGACGAGGAAGTGGAAGATAGGAAACAAGTGACATGGAGAAAAAGCAAGGACTAAAAGAGCCTATAATAGTGTGATAAAGAGACAGGAAGACTAGAGTGTCTAAAGAAAGAGGTTCAAACAAAACTAGGCAGAAACTATTCAGCAACCGAAGCTCTTGTCGGCACCTGTGATGGGCACCTATGGCAAAATTCAGCAAAATAAAGCACTGTGAAGTTTATTTCAACTGAACCACCTTAAAATGGATCATTTTGTCCTGGGCACTTGTTTCAATATCTCCATTATTTGGGGCAGATTAGAACCTTTACTGTCCTGTAGCAGCTATTTTCAAACCTAGTGATTTTTTAGGTCGAGCATTCGAGACCTCTTGTATATACTTTAGTATATACTTATATGTGTATGTACTTTGTGGGCTCTGGAGATCAGCCCTAGGACTTGTCTGCTTCCGCTTAGGGACTTTTTTTCTGTTCAACTGCCTCTATTTAACTTTCTTAATAGAAAACGACCAGCAGAGGTCAGTAAAATACCAGAATTGCTTTCTGCTTAGGGACTTTCTTTTTTAATTTTTCTGGCAACTGCCTCTATTTAACTTTCTTGATAGAAAACGACCAGCAGAGGTCAGTAAAATACCAGAATCACTTTAGCATTCTCTAGATTCCAGTCCATAGAAATTGTCTTCCATGAGCACCCATAGACAATAATATTTTTTTCAAATCTTGTATTTTCAGTGATATGGCCACCGAAGGCCCTGATTTTATATTAAAAACAGAGCTTTGGACTATACCATTTCCCGCTGAAAGGCAATATTTCTCTCCATGTGTTCTCATACTTGGCGTGTCACGCAGTTTGGTGCTTACTTTTCCTCCATGTTAAAGAACAGTAGATGTTTCCGCACCCAGGCTAATGTGCTGCATTGCTAAATACATATAAGGTCCCAAGGGCGAGACCGATTGCATTGCAAATGCTTGTTTACCATGTGCCTGGTGTTTCCTGGCGCAAGATTACTTTGAGCGAGAGTGCCCCTTTCCCTGTGCCTCCTGTACCTTTGGCTTTCTGTCCCCTGATCTTCATTCACGTGGTCCCCTCCACATGACTTACTGTCCCCTGACAGCCAGGGTCCATGATGCACTCTGTTCCAGAATTCCCCTCATGCACATGATCACCCGGACTCTCATTTAACAAAGCTCTATTGAGTCATATAGATGCTCCTTTCCCAGTCTTCCTGTTCCTGTGTGAATCATGATGGCCCACAGCGGAGAACCACATGCAGAGTCCCTAGGAGGAAACGCACAACATTCTGGCGCCAAGGCCAGGAATAGCAAGCAGTGACTCAGCGCACCCCGGGAAGGGAAGCAGTGCCCAGACCTTCCGTCCTCATTAAAATAATCAGAAGCATGAAGGACACTGATCCGCAAGGATGTGCCCTGATATCAGGTTCATGGCATGATCACAGATGCAGGGGAACAGGATGTGTCTTGGGGGCAGAAAGCGAAGTAGATGGAGGGATCAAAAGAGAGAAAGAGGGATTGGAGAGAGAGTACACGAGAGAGGGAAAGTGAGGTGATGTGCTTTTCTACGTGGTTACGAGACAGTATGAGAAACTGATGTGTGTAATGCCAGAAAAAGATGTTTGCAGGTCATTCGCACTATTTCCGCCCTTCCTCACCTTAGCTGTCAATTTTTGTATCAATTAGGGAGAAAAGGCAATGCATAATAAATAAATATGGACTGATAAACTGAGAGAAGGTGAATATTTGAAAGAAAAACACATGTGATACATGCTATATTTAGTGATACATAACATGCCCTTGTTTTGAGTTTGACATAATTTTACTTTTATAGCGCCTTTTCTCACTCAGATAGTTGAATAACACCCCAAAATAAAGTGAAGCTAACTTTTTTAGATGCAAAAGACAGTATCTTATAGTGATGTCATGGAGGGAGTTGGGAGCTCCAGTTTTGTGACAATACTGAAAGAAACTAAGGGCCAGATGTATGACCCTTTTTTGCGGCCACAAACGGGAGATCCTCCCATTTGCGACCGCAAAAAAGGGTAATGTCATGTACAAATGCTATTTTGCGAGTCACTGACTGGCAAAATAGCATTTGCGACTCCCGCTTTTAGGAAGGGGCGTCCCTTCCTAATAGCGAGTCACCATGCCATGTACAATTGTTTTGCGACCGCATTTGGGGCCGCAAAACACTCGCAGTTTACCACCTACTTCAAGTAGGTGGTAAACCACTCGCAAATGAGATGGGGTCCCTAGGGGACCCCTTCCCCTTTGTGAGTATGTGAGAAAATATTTTTAAGAGCAGGCAGTGGTCCCAGGTACCACTGCCTACCCTTCAAAAAATGAAACTGAAAAGGAAAACGGGCTGCATTTAAAAAGAAAACAAAACAAGACTGCTTTATTTAAAAGCAGTCCCAGATATGGTGGTCTGCTGACCCCAGCAGGCCACCCTCCCTGGGAGTGCTAGCCATTCCTAATGGGGTCGCAAATTGCGCTTGCCTCATTAATATTCATGAGACATGCATTTTGCGACCCCATTAGGAATCGCAAACAGTGTCTGAGACACTGTTATACATCCCAATTTGGGAGTTGCAAATTGCGAGTCGCAAATGCGACGCAATTTGCGAGTCGCAAATTTGTGGGTTGTACATCTGGCCCTGAATGTTGAATGCCAATTTACTGTTGGATGAAGTACATTTTATTGTTTAAGATTCAGACGCCAAAGTCTGGTCTTGAGCACAGAGGGTAAGAGGTGCCACTAAACACCATAAAGATGAAGAAAGAAGTTCCACAGGAAGACTGTATAATGATATCAAAGTAAATTGGCACTGAGGAACAAGGACATCAATGAATTCAGCTAAAATGCATTGAGAGTGCTGCAGAAAACGTAAATATACTGGAACCAATTGAACACGCATATGTAAGATTAAGAATATTGTGAGTAAAAAAAGGTCAAAGAGAATACAAACCAAAGTGTAATGGACATATTTTCAAAGATAAAGTGAGGAAGGCCCATGTTGAGATGAAGACCGCAACATATAAATCTGTAAACTGGTAAGGAAAAGGTGAAGAACTGATAGGATATTTGTATTAGAGAGCTGAAAAAACCAGGTACCAGTTGCTACAGTAATGTATTAAAATGAGGCAGAGGAGTTGAAAAGAAAGTCTAGTTTTCAAGCAAGAGGGGTTAAACAAGGGGCAGGAATAGCTAAAGGTGTAACAAATGACTCAGATTCCGGGAAGTTAGGGATCTCCATCCTGGATGTGTTAAAGTGAAAGTGGTTCTTACCAGTCCTTAGTTCAAAAGCTGTAAGACATTCAGACTTAACCTTGTGGAGAGAGTCAATGAAAGAAGTTAAAGGGAATAACACTTAGAATCATTTTAATGAATAAAAGTTAAATAATTGGTAGAAACATGTTGACGGTGTGAGTGGTGATGGGATATTAGTTCCCCTTTTCCACACGCTGGTGTTTAATACCAAGTGGTATTCTATTTAAATATAAAGGTCAGTCTGGTATATCACATTGGTTTTTAATGATTCTATGTCACAGGTCCATTCCTAGTTAGAAGGGCTTCCCTGACCTCCAGGTGTAGGCCCACTCTTCATCAAACCAGTTTTTGAAGAGAGTGGGGAGTCCTATGATGAAGCATGACAACTGGTGGTGTGTGAGGACATCCCATCACATTTTTGTGTATGTCCAGAGATAGGCTGTTGCTATGTGTAGCACTGATTGAAATAGTTTCTCAGATGGCTTAGTTGTGTTTAAACTGCTATAGGCAAGTCCCTTTGAAGTGCAAGTGGGGCAGGCAACAGCTGTTGCCTCACTCATCCTGCCAGGATGGCCCATCCTGCCACACCACAGCCCTATTGTCTCTCTGTCTGGGAGGAATACACAAAGCCTAAAATCAGGGTCTTGTGACCCAGGACAGTGGCAGCAGGCACCAAGTGGTTAGGACAAGAAAATACAAACTTTCTAAATGGAAAGGGGTGAGGAGTTGGCCTAACGGCTAGGGCGTTCGACCTCGAATCTGGGGAACCGGGTTCGTGTCGCGGCAAGGACGCGCAACATCCTATGATTCTGGGCAAATCACTTAATCTCCCCGTGCCTAACAGAAATGAATGTGTCCTCATTTGACGCAACTGGTGCTCGTGTAAAGCACTCTGATACCCAATACCTTTGGGTCAATTTCACGCTATATAAAACTCTGTTAAATAAAAAATAAAAAATACAAATGTGGCATTTTCAGAATCGTGACTTAAAATCTGACTTTTTTATTATAGAGGATTTTTATTTACAATTCATTTGAGACCACACATGACATTTCCACCTGTTCTCAATCAAATGTTAGCTCTTATTAAATATAATAATGTAACCCAATGTTATCCTATGGGAGAGGTGGGCCTTACAGTAGTGAAGCATGAATTTAGGGTGTTTTCACTACCAGGACATGTAAAACTTAAAAGATCATGCCCCACTTTTTAAATACAATGCATCCTTCCCTATAGGCTGTTTAGGGCCTACCTTAGGGGTGACTTATATGCACACAAAGAAGACGGTTTAGACCTGGAAAAAAGGTTCTTTTTAGTCCAAGCTGATGGCTGAGTGGACCACCAGTCCCAGGATGTACAGCTGAATAAATGGGCCAGTCGGCCCTTTGAACTCCAACATTCTTCTGTGGTAAACATTTAAATCCATTTTTAATCCATTTCTGATCCATATTTAATCCAAAGTTTTTAAACAAGATGAACCAGTCCACGAGTTTTCACATTGTCACTTTTAATGACATTTAAAACATTCTAATATGCGAAGAATGCATAGAAAATTGTTTGCAGTATAATTACTCAAGATATAACAATGCAAATACATCCGTGTACATTTAAAAATCCAATGCATTTTGGGACGAGTCCCTTCGTCAGGGGTGACTAAAAAGTAAACATTAAAAAGATTCTGTGAAAATACACTCTATCTAGCATATCTCCACCAACTTTACACTTAAATGCCACAATGGTACCTAATGCAAATGCTAAATAACTATCATGCCTGTATAAACAACACATTTTCCCGCCCAACAGACAATGTACATATTGGCTTCCAACTTTAAAATGAATTCTATAAGTTGCTCCCCACCCCATGATAACAGGTTCCCCTCTCATGTCAATTGCAAGTAACCCTTGTATAACACCTAACATAAGATGTCTGCTCTCAGGACCATATTGATCTGAAAGCCACGTTTACCGCTTATTTAAACATAAACTTGCATTTACACAATGTGTTACGAGAGAACACGAGACAGAAATAAATAAACAAAACATGATGAATAGGAAAAATTATGAACTTACAAATGAAACAGTATTGAAAAATCATCTGGATGCCATTGTGCAGCCCCACCGGCAACCATCCTGATAAAAAGGTTTATTTTGCTAGGTCGAATTGGCAGTTTAAAATTGCACCACAGGGTGCAAAGGCAAGCATGAGACATGTTTTAAAGTGCTACTTTAGTAGATGGCACAATGAGTGCTGCAGGCCCACTAGTACCATTTAATTTACAGGCCCTGGGTACATGCAGTACCACTTTACTAGACTTATAAGTAAATGAAATGTGCCAATTGGGTGTAAGGTGTAAGCTAATTTTACAATGTTGAAGGGAGTGAGCATAAACACTTTAGCACTGGTTAGCAGTGGTAAAGTGCACTGAGTCCTAATGCCAACAAAAAGAATTACAGAAAATAGAAGGGGTGAATACAAAACGTTTGGGGGTGACCCTGCAGAGAGGAACAGGTCCTACAGCTGAAAACAGCATTACATATATCAGCGCAGCAGCTCTCTTGCATGAGCCAAATGAACTTCAAGCATCCACTCTAGGAGGACACTACCCAGACATAGAGTTATTGGTATCCCTGTGGCTTCATCCATTGCCCAAGCACACCTTTCCATTAACCATTTATCTTGGCAAAGCCAAATAAGATATGTGTAAGTGTTCCTGTTCTGCCCCCCCACCTCCCCAAAGCCCCACCAAGCACTTCTCTGATCTGTTAGCATCAATGACATGCAAGCTGAAAGCAGTAAAATGCCATCAAGAGTAGTATCCTGCTAGCTGCTTCTAACCCTGGGCTAGGCAATTCCCCTTCATGGATATTTCATTATCACCTCCCACTTGTTCTCTCCTGGGGCCAACCTCGTTTTCTCCTCCTGTTTGTTCATAAATATTTCCCTGCTGGCTTCTCATCCTCTCCTGTAGCAACTTTTACATACTAGAAATAAGGTGCATATTGTGAGCTACAAGGTACATGTATTACATGTAGTGGAATTCCAGACATGTTTAGAGTGGTGTCATGACAGAGGGGAGGGCAATAGAAACAAGTCAGAGGGACTAGACTGTCAAGTGTCTGATCTTTATATTTTCAGTGAATGAGTTTTGGAGTCTTTTTTCGACTCCAAGTGGTATGGGATGATTCTAAACTCCTAAGGGCAGTGCTAAATTTGAGCCGGCGGTTTCCGGTGCTCGGGACCGGCACTTAATTGTCAGCACTGGCTCTAGTGACAGTGCACCACGTGGTGGCACTGTCTGTTTAATTTTAAGATGAGTACTTCAGCTGTGTTTATTAAGTCAATTTGCACCAAAAACGAATAATAGCAGACTCACACCATTATTATAGCTTTGTGTGGCCTGAAATAGTCTGAATTGACAAGCTTGGGAGTGGGATGGTTAGGTGTTATGTTGTTACTGTCATTGGCAGCATTGGCTGGGGCGATGGGTGGTGCAGGCTGCAGTGGCCTTCTGAGAGGGGCCCTGGCACTTAATGTTTTGCGAATTAAGCACTACCTAAGGGGGGGCATTCCAGAGTAGAGGTTAAAGTACCTGAAAGGATATGGTGGTCAATGAATCACAAGACGGATTGGGTGTGGTTGGAGGTAAAGTTTGGCAGAGCATAGATAGCAATCAGGGTGCCTTCTAAATTAAGCAGGCCATTGCCACACCCTCTGGTAGAGGATAGATTTTCCTGAACCTAATGATTAGAGGTTCATCTCCAATATCCTCTCAAATGCCAAATCCTCAAACTTCTTGTTCGCAGGCATTTATTCACAAATATTTTTCAAAGTCCCCTTCTTAAACCCCATCGACTCAGGTTTTAAACCTGAACACAGCACCTAGACAGAGGTAATCTGCCTCCTGGAAGACTTTCTTATGGTAGATCATGTATATGCAGTGGTGCTGGTGCAGTTCAAAATCTCTCCAAAATGCTTAACCAGACATCTAAGAGCAGTGTAGGACTTGATTAAACTTTCCTTGATGGATTGCATATTCGCTCATCAAAGACGGTTGCATTGTGCAGCATCCACAGACCACGATGGACTATGGTGTTTCCTGTTGCTCGTCCCTGAAGCTATTCAATGACTTTGTTCAACCACTTTGATCCACAAATTCTAGTAATAGGCAGAGAAACTCAGATTTAACCAGCAGTCTCCACTGACCATGCAATCTTGTCTGACATGGAACTAATGCAGCTCTACTTTTTAAATGTAAACAGCAATGTGCATACTTAAACAATGGGGAAAATCAGATGGTGGATATATCCCACACAGATTAAAAAGGCGAAAGCTTTGACCAAAAGTCCCTATTTGGGAGATGCCAGAAACCCTACAAATGTTCTGTGAAAACCCTTTGGGGAAAATAATTTAATTTAGTTCAATGTTTTTCTTTGGGCACTACCCATAAAACAAACATACATTTCAAAGTCCAAATTAATAGCTATAAATTCAAAATGCAAACACAATCAAATTAAAAAAATCTTTATTGAGAATTAAATCACTTATTCGAGAAGAACATCTTCACCACGCCCTGTATCTCATCAAATAGATCAGTTTCACAATCAACTTGTTCACCATTGGTTCGATTGCCGCGTAATTCTAGGTATATCCTACTACAGCGAGTGGGCCCCCGTATGGGACTCACCGGGCACCCCATAGTGCCTGAATGACGCTCTATCTCAACCTTTGAAAGCGGCGGGTGTTCTGCGTTGGAGCGATATAGTTGAAGGAAGTAGTTGTCTGCCCTGGGACACTTGGAAGAACTTAACGAACAGCAGGCTTTCTAGATTTAAATATTACCAAATTTCTACGTGGTGCAAGAACCAACATTGGCAATTCCCCGGAGACAATGCAATGGAGGACGACCTCCAAGATCTAAATCCAAGGAAAAAGGAGATAGCTCTCTGGTATAATCATCTCCTTATTGATGCAGACAGGAAGCTTGATCCTCCTCATTTGGTCTGGGAGAAGTGCTTGCCGGATGAAGAGCTGCAAAATTTATGGCAAGTATCTTTACATATGTTATACCCTTTAATCAAATCGGCTGCACTAAGGAAAAACCACCTTTTTACCCTTCACAGGATATACTGGCCTCCGCTTAAGATATCCAAAATAAGGGGAGGTGGACAAGATGTACAAGATGCCGTATCCACGAGGCGGACGACATCCACATGTTTTCTACCTGTCCAATGTTGAAGGAATATTGGGACAATGTGGGTAAGACCTTGTCAGAAGCACTGGGCAAAGGTGTGGAGGTAAGCCCTACTATAATTTTTTTTGGCATTGCACAGCCTTCAGAGGGTGAGGCGGACTTCACGGGTGAGCAGTGTAAACTTGTGTTCTATTTAATCCTCTTAGCAAGACGAGAAATATGCAAAAGATGGCGCCAGGCAGACCCGCCAACTTGGAGGGGATGGTGGAACTCAGTAAGATGTTTTAGAGACCTAGATCAAAAGGTTAACTCCTACAATAAAAGAAATGAGCTCGGGCTATTTTGGAAACTACTAGATCCCGAGTAGATGATATGGCTGGTATAAACTGTCCAATGATTACACCTCTTGGTCAGCTTATGATGTGCAGCATGGGCTGGTTCCCATAGAACATCAGCTGAGATCAGACCCCAAGATATAAGCAATTGGGTGATTAGGACCGAGAGGACGCTTATACTATACTATGGAGGTTATATGAGGACATTAAAAAAAAAAAAAAACTTGTTCACCATTCAGTTGAAAGCACGAAGACCTTTCCCGACTTGCATGGTCTTCAAAACTATGCTCATCCTTGGCTCTTATGTCAGCTGAAATATGGTAAAAACCAATAACTTTACCCGCTGAAAGAGCAAATCAAACAACTGCAAATCTTTTGAAGCCCGTAGAATGTATGATTAGTGAATTGAGAATCTGGGAAGAGCCATGCCACTCCTTCGTAGTGTCAAATGGATCTCAAAGTAGGATAGAATAAAGATTATGACAATAGCAATAGCCACGGCAGGTCATAGAACCCTCCCTACGTTGAAAATTGTAGCCCGATCGTCCCAGAGGATTAGTCTGTCTCTCCCATCCCAATTTCAAAATCAGTTGTACCTGAAGCACTGCTGGGGGGGAACAGGTGTAACGTCACCATAATACTTTTTCGGTATAGACCTTATTGTATTGTATTTTTTTTTTTAATGGCAATCTAGGCACAAGGGCCCACAGCAGAGGTTGTAGTTAGGGCCTCTACTGGATATTTTAAGAGTACTTGTTGACCTCAGAAGATCTTTCGAGAAATTAACTTTGCCTGCTTATTTGTTGTCATTAATAGATCGATGGTATTTTTTTGATGTGTTTTTTACACCAGGCAGCCACAGTTATTTTTAATTCATTTCCCTCCCTGTCTTTGACAGTTGTGGCTACAATGTGCGGTGTGAGGATCATCATTCAATTAGTGCTTGTTTGGTCTGATGAAAGTGAACTGTAGGTACCAGAATACATCTGGAAGACCTCTGCAAAGTAGAGGATTGCGTTCAGACTTCCCTAATTCATTTCACGCGCCCTCCCCACTCCCCCACACAAGTCAGACTGCAGGGTGACTGAAACAAAAATGTCACTTGAAAAATTGCGTTCTTTTGTTTAACCTCCAATTTTATTTTCATTTTATTTCTGTTTAAAATTTGACCTTTTCAACACAGGCAGCTCATGGAAAACAGAAATTTAATTTATGAAACTTTCACCGTGATGCCTGCAGGGACCGGCAGACCTTTTCTGCTCCTTAAGTCAATATATTTGCTCAGTATCGACTGCGGTTTGTGCCGTTAAAGAGTCAATTTCGGCGAAGACGGAGTGTGTTTATTCAGCGACGGCACTTGTGTGGCGCATTCATTTTGGTTTCAGCTTTCCAACCCTTATCGCGTGCGCCAGCTCCTGCGTAGCGCGTGCCCGGGGTAATTAAGTGCAAATGATAACTGCTCTGTCTAAGATGTCACTTCCTGTGCTGTTGCACTCTTGTTTTCCAGCGTTGAACTGGATCTCCCTTTCTATTCTACTGCAGCTCCTGCTGCTCAATGTCTGGCTTTTTTTTCTCTGTTTCCAATTAGACATATCATTGTACCCAGTGCTTAATTTGTAAAAAAAAAAAAAAAAAAAAATAGTGCCAGCCAGCGGCGGCCGGCGGCTCCTCCGCTATTGCGGAGGAGCGGTGCCCAACTGCTTCCTCGCAGTGCAAGAAGCCAAAACATAAAATGGTAATAACTTTTAGTTATTACCATTTTATGTTTGCTTTGCGGGCGGCGGGTGGGCGGGGCTGCTCTGCTCTCTGAGCAGGGCAGGGGAGGAGTGGTTTGCCCACTCCTGAGTGCGCACAGACTGTTTGGTCGGCCCTATTCGGGCTGCCCAAACCAGTCATGCGCACTTTGCCCTTCTCCATGCAGGCTGCATTGCAGCCTGGATGGAGAACGTGCACACCCCTCTAGCCCCTGGCGGAGCGCTGTGTCTCGGCGCTCCAGACCAATCACAACACTGCATGCAGCCAGGGCCGGACTGGGAACAGAAACTGGCCCTGGCAAACTGCTCAGCCGCCCCCCCCCCCCTGGGGTGAAGGGGAGTGCAGCCGAGCAGTTTGCGAGGGCTGGTTTCGGCCGATTTTGTTACAGGGGGCCGATATTGCCGACCCCCGGTAACAAAATCGGCCCCCCAGGGGCCCAAAACCGGCCTCCACCCTAGCGGCCCACCGGGGAAACGCCCGGTGCTCGCTACGGCCAGTCCGACCCTGCATGCAGCGTTGTGATTGGCTTAGGGAAGGGAGCCTGGCTGCCTGCTTCCTGTTCCTGAGCCATGCCGGCCGCTCCTTGTGCCAGGGCTGTGGTCAGGAGGCTAAAAGAATGGCTTGAGTGGCAGGGATTAGTGAATTGATAAGCAACTGTTCTTGTGCTAAGCTCTAAATAAAACAAGCAGACTGTCATAAGTGCCAGTGCCCAGCACCAGAAACCACCTGCTCAAATTAAGCACTGATTGTTCCATTCATGAGAACCCTAAATAGGACACTGCGACGTGCACCCGCAAACACATTCCTTTCCTGTACTCAATGCTTAATTTCTAAACAAGTATAAGAGCAGGGGCCCAGAGTTTTCCTTAGGAGCCCACTACGGCTCAGCTGAGCGCCAGAGTGCTGGATACCAGGTGCTACATAGTCTTGATTCCACCTTATGTCTCTTTACTCCACCACCCTACACTTGCTGTCTTTTTATCGCAGACATGTTTTCTTTCATATATGCTTTCTCCCTTTGTCACTGTTTGTCTATCTTTGTCTTCCTCCTGCTCTCTCGCTTTTTCTTTTTACTTGTGGTCAACCTCTAATGATGAAAAACACCACTGGTTCCTGTTGCACAGGGGGAAAAGGAGGACAAGGTTTGGGCACAGTTCCTGGCCCTGCAAACAACCTAATACATGCACCCAATCCCAGCAGCGCATGACTTTTGTCTGTGCACATCAGAGGTTGGTCGTCATGCCTAGCCTAAGGCCTGGCCCTGAGACTAACCCACCACAGGTAGCCAACCCCTAATGCGCATCGGCTTTGGCAGTCTGCAGCAGGGGCTGACAGATAGGGCAAGCACTGCAACTAAGCTACTATGAGCGATCTTGCAAAGCCAAGTCATTTACAGCCACACCTATTTGGTTTTGATGATTCTTAAAAAAAAAGGTTTTTTTTATTTTGTGTTTTGTTTTTATTTTTGCATTTTTACAGTGTTTTGAAGTTTTGTTTTCAAACGACTGCCTATAAGTTGTTAATTTTTTTTTGTCTTTGTTGATGGAATTTGCATTAATGTTTCTACATCTTTTAATTTCCAATCCTGGGATTCCTCTGCCTGCACCAGAGTTCCTTTTGCACTCTATGACGTATACTGCAAGGATACTCAGGTGTGGATTATTTTCTTTCACTTCCTGCACATTTTAGAATTTGTCTGATTCCTGGTTTCCTGTTCTTTTCTCTTTTTCAAATAGAGATAAAGGACCCTCTGTATCAATAGGGTGCCAGGGCAGGTAAATTACAAATGAAAGAAGACACCCACGTCTAACCCTCCCGCATCTGCATGTAAACCTTACCAATCGATGCATGTATATCACACACTCATAAGGTTCAATTAATAAAACATATATTTTATTACAAATAGTTTTTTCTTTTTTCGAATACATTTTCATATTCAGTTTGCATAGACGCATAAAAATTACTTTTACATTTGCACATTTTAACAAAGGCACATATCATAACTCTTGAACTTTGTAATAAAGATGTGCTAAATCTGATACGGCAGATCTGAATAATACATTAAAAAAACACACCTACATTCTCACTTACAGTCAATCTACACACTCCAGTCATCACAACCAAAGTGACAAGCCCATACCAAACACTCTTACATCCAAGAAAAACACATCAGCCTAGTTGATGAATTAAACAAAAACAATATCAAAATAATCAATAATACTTCGCCAATTTCTCCCCTTAAAACATCTGTTGAAAATGACTTAACTATTATCTCCAAGGCTATGTAATGCTTTCACAGTCACTAACACAGAGGGCCTCATTCTTGCAGCACTGCCCTACGCTAATGTTGAAGGGCAGGAATGCACCGTATTAATCAAATACGGGGCATTCCTGTACTTTCCCCCTACACTGGTGCACAATTTGCTGCCTAGCGCCATTGCAGGTACCCTTGCACCATGGTGCAAGGGTGTCTGTGTTGCATGTAGGATTCTTTTTGTGCAGGAAGGCGCACCTTCCCAAACAAAACTATCGCGAGACGCATTTTCCACCTTCTATGTGTGCTGCAGACATGCAGCTCACAAGGAAAGAGGAAAAATGAGGAGAAATAAAAGTATGTCTCCTCATTAGGCCTGCTCTGGGGTGGCGTATGGTTTTGGCGCTGTCCCAGGTTTATATGATTAAGAAAATCTGGGGCAGCGTCAAAATCCGTGGGTGTTGTCTAGGAAAACCCACCACAACTCCTGTGGAATGCCTCCCTGGCGCAGAGTAAGGCAACGTAGCAACTTGCGCTGCCTTGCCTTACTCCATATCTATGAGGCCACGCAGAGTGGCTTTGCGTGACCTCATAGATATGATTGAGAGGCTTGTGCTGCTCCGACGGCATATGCCTCTCATTAAGGTGCCCCCGAGTCTCTTCCGGGGAAATAGAAAGAGCTTTTTTCTTTTGCACAATCCTCCTGTACTCCTTGTCATGTTTCTACTAAAGATGTTCAAGCATGGTAGAGGTAACGAAGTAGGGCTGTCCTCGTTCTGCTGCTTAACGTTTGATCACATAATCTGCGGGTGGCATGGAGTGTATTAAACATATTCTTTCCTGGTAAATGTGTGAAGAACTCCCACACTTCCAAGTGTTTCTCAATTTCTCCCAAGGTATTGGACTTCTTCTTTTTCTTCTTCCATCTATGGAGCTGCAAATAATGGTCCAGGAATCTCTCCATCACCTCTCTCTGCCATAGTTGTTTGCATTGGCGCATTAAGCAACAGTATCAGCTGTTCAGGTATTCTGCTCTTCACAAAATGGTGGATATACATCCTACTGACAATGCAAAGGCACTTTTTGTGTGGTGCAAGAATACCTGCTGTCTCAGCCAAGGAGAACCTCAGAATGCCCTTTAAAATGTAAAGTAGTCTGCAGACTCACCAAAAGATTGTGAACAATAGACAAAATCCTGCTCTTGCGACTAGGCATGAAAAATCCACTTGATCTTTACCACTCTCTTTGAGACTATGGGTGTGAGAAATTCATCTAATTTGTTTTTGCATAATTACGCAAAATTTTGGCATTATTATGCAAAATTATGGGAAATGCAAATCTGCCATTTTTAGCACTATATTTTAATGTAAAATGTGTCCTTGGGTAAAAAATTTTAATGCAAGGATACATTTCAAGTTAAAAAATGTGCTTAAAAATACTATTGCTACTAACAATAGCTGCTCACATTCTGGTTGTTTGAGTTGTTTCCACACTCCTTTACTATCATTTTTCCATGAACAGTGGCATAATTTACTCATCGTTTTGTGGTTTCTGGAATTCACGAAATCCCACATATTACACTATCATAATTTCAATTTTGCCTAGGTGTATTTATGACTGTCTGCCTTTGAAATAGAAACTGTATCTATTGAATACTCTGTTATACAAATATCTTCTTATTTTTACTACTATAAAATGTATGCTTCAAAAAAGGAAACCATTAGAGTATGCAACCATTGAAGTCAATATGCTGAACTGCAATTTGAAATCGAAAGTACTCTTTCAGGTTATTTTGCCTCCTGAAATAGCATCATTTTTCTCCACTCTTTTATCTTGAGAAGGCCACATATATGTGTGTACTTTTGGCCTCTTGTATTCGTATAATACAATTATAATCAATATACGTAGTGCACTAATATAGAGAGTACAGTAGTGGAGTGTTCTGAATAAGTATGAGCATTAACTCTTTTCTTTTAGTAACAGCTGGACCGTTGGCAAAAATTCACCTATAGGCTAAGATTGTACTAGGGTTACGCTAAAATGCATTTGATGCAGTGCATTCTCCATAGGATAGGAAAGAATGAATCATGAGAGTGTTGGTGATGTGCCTATAACGTGGTCAGTTGTTGTTCTAATAAATAAAAGTGTATTCATGTGTAAAAGTGCGATATAGATCAATTGTCCTTCAAGCAGTTCAAATCAAGTACTGCATTAGAGGCGAAACAATAAACCTATCAGCCAATAACATCAGGTGAGAAAGTGGTGCTCCTCTGGCCTGAGCTGATATGTGATTGACAACGGGCCTTATTATGACGGCGGTCGGCTGGACCACTGACTGCTATTGCGGCAGTCAGGAGACTACCAAGGCTGGCGGTTGCAAAGTGTTCCTTTACACGGCGGCCTGTGCTGCAACCCAGAAAAAGGGCCGCAGCACAAGCAGCCGTTTAAAGGAGCACTTCCTGCACCTCCATGCACCGTGTGCCATGCACCAAGTGGTGCATGGCACACGGTGCATGGAGGTGTGTGGTGGCACTACATATGCCCCCTGGACCAATTTACAGTGGCCCTCAGCAGAAAGGGGCCCTCCAAAATCCATTTTTGACAGCCTTTTCATGGCGGTCTTTCAGACATGAAAAGGCTGTCGGAAAGGGATATCATAATCCCAATGGCGGTGCCTGCCTCGGCACCACCTCCATTCGGGATTGCAATTCTGACCGCCTCTTGACAGGATCCCTGATCCTGTCAGAGGCGGCAGTCTTCCCACCGACCCTTTAGGGTCCTACCGCCTGGATTGTAATCCGACAGTCAGACCTAAGGGCTGTCGGTTGGTCGGTCGGACCACCACTAACTGCCTTTGGTGCCGGTCTGACCGACATTGTAATCAGGGCCAAAGAATCAAGCCATTGGCTAAGAGAGGTTGGCCAAATAGGACAATGGTTTAAGAGGGTTAAGGGGGGCAACCCAAATCCAACTCTATGTATATTGTAAGCAAAAAGTATGTTCACAGCAGCACTGTCAACCCAGACTTGAAACTGGAACAACTTCCTACACCTTTTGCAGCTATGTTATGAGGGTTATGAATGGCAGATGGTAGGGAAGCGGTTCCTCATCACAGCCCCCAATATGTGAACGTCTACTGTCCATTCATTTGCAGAGTCCCGGGCTGGTGAGCTCCACAATCCATCTATCCCTCCCTGGAAAAACCCTTTGTCATACTCCTCACCCATATGCACTCAGCTCCAGATTCCCTCCTTACCTCATCCACCACTTATGCCCTTTCCCCATACCTGCCATAGTTTCCTTTGCCTGTCCCTAGTAATTATTTTTCTAAAGTATGGGAACAGTCAAAGGGATGAGTGTTTCACACCTTGAAATCTTTTCAAGATGATCTGTTTCATGTGGATCCCTTTTGAAAATTTTATCAAAAAACGGTCCTCGAACACCACTTGTGTATTCAGAATTTAAGCTTTGAAATATTTGTTGGTACAAAACTATTTGTTAGCCGAGAAAATAACAGTCATTGAGTGTAGACCACACGCCTTAAAAAATATATTTATTCATGTAGAATATGTATATATATATATTCACTGAAAAAACCATAGGTTTCAGGGGCGTTATAGTTAGTTGGACATTTCACTCGTACAAAACCATAGAAATTCCCCCGTTATAGTTAGTTCAGCTAACTATAACTCGCGCATCCATAATGCACTGCTGATGACGTCACATATTACATCACTCATGACATGGTCAGTGACATCACTCATGACATCACTGATGACATCTCAAATGACATCACTGATGACATCACTGATGACATCATCCTTGTGATAGAGTGGCAGACCTCCTCTCACCCTAATATAACCTTTGATACACACACTCAAAAATACAAACTAACATTTTCAAAACAATGGACATACCAATACCAGTTACAACACACCTATTCAGTAATTCCAAGATCTACACACACATCCACTCATTCACCAACAGTCCCTATACAGTCACTCATACATGTACTCACTCATCATATGTACTCATACACCTATACATCCTGTTACACACCGCCACTCATCCATAGAGTTACTCACACACATAGTCACACATGCAAACAAAGTATCAAACATCCATTTACTTGCATATACAGTTATACACACACTACCACACTTACTTCTACAGAAACTTACACATACTTACTCTCTTAAACAATCACTTATAGAAACACCTACTTATTTGTACAGGAACTCTTCCAATCTCTCACTCTCACATATACTCACTTATATACACCAATACTCACATATACTAGTTTAAAACATATGTAGTTACTCATAAAGACACTATTGAGACAGTCATTCACTCACTAACACACCCATACACAGACTCATCCACCTATACAGTCCTGCACACATGCTGTCTTCAACACATACAAACAGTGAGTCACTCATTCATGCATCTATGCACTAAGTAATACCCCCACCGAACCATACAGACACTCAGACACTCATACTGATACTCAAAAAACCAACTAATAACCCAGATAGACACTCATGTAGCTACTCACCAACCCATGCAGCCACTTATACACAAAGTGAGAGACTGATACAGATATTTTCATATTTAAACATTACTCACTAACCCATGTATTCACTAAGATACACTTAGTCAGTTATACAATCAATTTTACAAAACAAAATCATCCATTTAGACACTTATATACCCATTTATTCTTCCATCGACCTTGAGATATACATATATAAAACATATTTAATTTTCAGAAAAACACACATTCACTGGATGATGTCATCAGTGATGTCATCAGTGATGTCATTTGAGATGTCATCAGTGATGTCATGAGTGATGTCACTGACCATGTCATGAGTGATGTAATATGTGACGTCATCAGCAGTGCATTGCGGGCGCGCGAGTTATAGTTAGCTGAACTAACTATAACGGGGAATTTCTATGGTTTTGTACGAGTGAAATGTCCAACTAACTATAACGCCCCTGAAACCTATGGTTTTTTCAGTGAATTTCTAAGGTTTTTAAATGCTAATTTCTAACTATAACGTGCCTGAAACCTATGGTTTTTTCAGTGAATTTGTAAGGTTTTTAAATGCTAATTTCTAACTATAACGTGCCTGAAACCTATGGTTTTTTCAGTGAATATATATATATTTATTATACTATGTATACATGTGAAAATGTCTCGGTCCCCTGTTTGCCTCGGTGGCACGGAAAAAATGGGTGGAACTGACGTCAGCACGCCGACGAGGTTCTCTTATGGCTCCGATGACGTCATACGGTGTCGCGAGCGGAGCCGTGCTATTATGACGTCCTCGTTGACGTGGGAGAGCTAGGAAAGAATTTCCGTGGAATGCTGGTTCAGGGGATATTCACCTAAGTGTTCAGGCTAGTCCTTTGGGAGCAACTGTTTATGTTGCCACTCCAGAAACCGAAACCAGTGATCCGAGGGCAGAGGCCCTGCAGATGGCACACGAGGTGGGGTGCCCAGTCATGTGCACCGGCGGGGCAGCTAAGTGACAAGCACCACAACCCACAAAAAGGTAACGAGGGCACTGAATAACACAGGATCTTCTCTTTGTATCTGGCAGGAACAACGAAGTTAAAATGCCCTAGTACCAAAATGTAGAATTAGTGCTACAACGGTCTTCAAGAGGACCTGCGATGCCGCTTCTGCCTCCCGTACCCTGGAGGTGGCACATGGGTCACGCGGTACGGTCATACTGCGGTGAGACGCACACTCGTTGACCTCTCATGGCACTGCTCCACACTTCAGGGAGGATGCTTTCCATTAGCTATGTTTTCTGATGACATGTCGCGCCGGCCCCGTCCAACAACAGAACTCCTTTAGATCCAAACAGACTCTTCCACTCTCTCACCGGAAGTGAAACCAGGCCACGCGGACACTTTCACAATACAACAGCCGGGAATGCACTTTTCGGTAAAACAAAACACATTCCTTCCTCCTAATTAATCAAATAAACGTCTCACTGAAGAAAAGGGGCCAGCTTCGATCGGTAAACAGCCGTTACAACGACTTTTTACTTTGCGATACCATTACAACGCATGCATTACCACGCATGCGTTGTACATCACGAAGTCATTACTACGCATTTTTTAGAACGCATGGTCATTTACCACGCATGCCTTTACAACAAATTTTGTTGTAAAGGTATGTATGGTAAATGACCATGCGTTCTAAAAAACTTGTAGACGATCCATGTCGTTGTAAGGAAACAGAGGCTGTTCCGTTTCCTCACAACGACGTGCACCGCCCCTCAGAGACAACGTGAAGCAGGAACCATGAGGAGAGAGGAACCACGAGGAGTGAGAGGTAAGGGGGATTGGGCATGGGGTGGGGGTTTCTTTTCTAGGGTTTAGGGTAGTGCAGTGGTGTTTGGGTGGTGTAGGGGGTCGTGCTGGGGGTAGTGTTTTAGGGTTTAGGGTAGTGCAGTGGTGTTTGGGTAGTGTAGGGGGTCGTGCTGAGGGTAGTGTTTTAGGGTTTAGGGTTGTGCAGTAGTGTAGGGGGTCATGCTGGGGGTAGTGTTTTAGGCTTTAGGGTAGTGCAGTGGTGTATGGGTAGTGTAGTGGGTCGTGCTGGGTTAGTGTTTTAGGGTTTAGGGTAGTGCAGTGGTGTTTGAGTAGTGTAGGGGGTCATGCTGGTGGTAGTGTTTTAGGGTTTAAGGTAGTGCAGTGGTGTTTGTGTAGTATAGGGTGTCATGCTGGGGGTAGTGTTTTATGGTTTAGGGTAGTGCAGTGGTGTTTGGGTAGTGTAGGGGGTCATGCTGGGGGTAGATTTAGGGTTTAGGGTAGTGCAGTGGTGTTTGGGTAGTGTAGGGAGTCGTGCTGGGGGTAGTGTTTTAGGGTTTAGGGTAGTGCAGTGGTGTTTGTGTAGTGTAGGGGGTTGTGCTGGGGGTAGTGTTTTAGGGTTTATGTTAGTGCAGTGGTGTTTGGGTAGTGTAGGGGGTAGTGCTGGGGTAGTGTTTTAGGGTTTAGGGTAGTGCAGTGGTGTTTGTGTAGTGTAGGGGGTAGTGCTGGGGGTAGTGTTTTAAGGTTTAGGGTAGTGCAGTGGTGTTTGGGTAGTGTAGGGGTTCATGCTGGGGGTAGTGTTTTAGGGTTTAGGGTATGGCAGTGGTGTTTGGGTAGTGTAGGGGGTCGTGCTGGGGGTCGATTTAGGGTTTAGGGTAGTGCAGTGGTGTTTGTGTTGTGAGTGGGTCGTGCTGGGGGTAGTGTTTTAGGGTTTAGAGTAATGCAGTGGTGTTTGTATAGTGTAGGGGGTTTAGGGTAGTGCAGTGGTGTTTGTGTAGTGTAGGGGGTCATGGTGGGGGTTGTGTTTTAGGGTTTAGGGTAGGGCAGTGGTGTTTGTGTAGTGTAGGGGTAGTGTTTTAGGGTTTAGGGTAGTGCAGTGGTGTTTGTGTAGTGTAGGGGTCATGCTGTGGGTAGTGTTTTAGGGTAGTGCAGTTGTGTTTGTGTAGTGTACGGGGTCGTGTTTTAGGGTATAGGGTAGTGCAGTGGTGTTTGGGTAGTGTAGGGGGTCATGCTGGGGTTAGTGTTTTAGGGTTTAGGGTAGTGCAGTGGTGTTTGGGTAGTGTAGGGGGCGTGCTGGGGGTAGTGTTTTAGGGTTTAGGGTAGTGCAGTGGTGTTTGTGTAGTGTGGGAGGTCATGCTGGGGGTAGATTTAGGGTTTAGTGTAGTGCAGTGGTGTTTAGGTCGTGTAGGGAGTCGTGCTGGGGGTAGTGTTTTAGGGTTTAGGGTAGTCCAGTGGTGTTTGTGTAGTGTAGGGAGTCGTGCTGGGGGTAGTGTTTTAGGGTTTAGGGTAGTGCAGTGGTGTTTGGGTAGTGTAGGGGGTCGTGCTGGGGTAGTGTTTTAGGGTTTAGGGTAGTGCAGTGGTGTTTGTGTAGTGTAGGGGGTCATGCTGGGGGTAGTGTTTTAGGGTTTAGGGTAGTGCAATGGTGTTTGTGTAGTGTAGGGGGTAGTGTTTTAGGGTTTAGGGTAGTGCAGTGGTGTTTGTGTACTGTAGGGGTCGTGCTGGGTTCTAGTGTTTTAGGGTTTAGGGTAGTGCAGTGGTATTTGTGTAGTGTAGGAGGTAGATTTAGGGTTTAGGGTAGTGCAGTGGTGTTTGGGTAGTGTAGGGGGTCGTGCTGGGGGTAGTGTTTTAGAGTTTAGGGTAGTGCAGTTGTGTTTGGGTAGTGAAGTGGGTCGTGCTGGGGGTAGTGTTTTAGGGTTTAGGGTAGTGAAGTGGTGTTTGGGTAGTGTAGGGGTCAACCAACATGAATTTGTCCTTGTGTGATGTAACCAATGCTCATGTAAAGCACTCCAATACCTGACCAGTCTGCACTATATAAAACTGCAAAAAAACAAAAAATAAAAAGTGTTTTGCACACTTCTGTCATTGGGCTATACGTGGGCTACCTCTGGGTGATATTTGTGCTACATTTGGGCTCTTTTTTCTCTGGTGGCCATCTTGGGAGACTTATTTGTTATGAAGTTTCCTAATTTCCTCATTTAGTACAGTCTCTTCAGTAGGAAATGCTTTCAGTTTTTACTTTGATTCCATCAAGAAGGCATTCAGATGTGTCACACATTTGCCATAAATTCAGAATGTTAGCACTCTAGTTGTTCATTAGATCACTGTAGTAAAGCTACTGCTCACCAAGGAGTTAACTGGAAGTCTACTGCTGGTATTGAAAGTGATTGTTTCAGTCTGCATGTCAGAATTTTCTAATGAAATAGAAGAGGATTTGAGATCTCACTTAAAACATGCCCTATATTTTCTTTTTGCAGCACTAACCATAATTTCTATGGCAAAATGAACCCCCTCATTTTGGTCCTTTTTAAATTAAATGTTTTAAGTGTTACCAGTTTATTCCAATCAAGATGGCTTCAGGTGTGCCATACTTTTGTCATAAGTAAGGCTGTTAGCACTCTAGTTGTTCTTTAGAACACTCTGGGAAGCTGCAGTAGAACACAAAGGCATCAACTGACTGGCTGCTCCTGTTGAAATATAACAGGAAGATATTTGAGATCTCACTTAAAACATGTCCTAATTTTTCTTTCTACAGCACTAACCATAATTTCTATGGCAAAATGAACCCCTTCATTTTGTTCCTTTTTAAATTAAATGTTTTAAGTGTTACCAGTTTATTTCAATCAAGATGGCTTCAGGTGTGCCATACTTTTGTCATAAGTAAGACTGTTAGCGCTCTAGTTGTTCTTTAGAACACTCTGGGAAGCTACAGTAGAACACAAAGGCATCAACTGACAGGCTGCTCCTGTTGAAATATAACAGGAAGATATTTGAGATCACACTTGAAACATGTCCTAATTTTTCTTTCTACAGCACTAACCATAATTTCTATGACAAAATGAACCCCATCATTTTGTTCCTTTTTAAATTAAATGTTTTAAGTGTTACCAGTTTATTCCAATCAAGATGGCTTCAGGTGTGCCATACTTTTGTCATAAGTAAGGCTGTTAGCACTCTAGTTGTTCTTTAGAACACTCTGGGAAGCTGCAGTAGAACACAAAGGAATCAACTGACAGTCTCTGCCATTGTTGGATGTACATGTTTTACTGAGAATGTCAGACTTCATTCTCACATGACTGAGAAAGATAATGTGAATTTACAGAAAATATGCTCTAATTTTAGCTTCTTGAGCACCTTCCAAAACTGTATGGGACAAGCATGTGAAAATAGTTTTCTCTCAAACATGATTCATGATATCCCAGCAGAAGGTTTTCACAGGAGTAAAATCACCTTAGAACACACCACAATTCCTGAAATTAGTATGGTACCATCAACAAATGAATTCTAATGTAACTAAAGTCTGTTATCACCCTTTATAGTTCTCCTTTTGGTAACCCTCAAAATCTTCGATTCACTACAATGCATTTCAATAGGGTACTATCATTTATATTGGTCCCAAGATGGCTGCCAGCAATTCCAGGATGAAGTGCTGACAGCCAATCAGATCTCACGATGACATGTGTGGTTAGGCTCCGCCCAGATATATATGTGTTTTTACTTTTGATTTTCTCAGCAACTACTGAACGGATTTACACCATTTAACATAAAGGGTTCTTTCTGAATCAAGAACTACCTCTTTGCCAAATTTGGTGTAATTCCGTTCAGCAGTTCGGGCTGTAGCCTTGCATAAAGTTTCCTATGGGAAATTGATTTTTGACTCTTATTTTTTTAATTTCTCCGCAACTACTGAACGGATTTACACCATTTAACAAAAGGGTTCTTTCTGAACCAAGAACTACCTCTTTGCTACATTTTGTGTAATTCCGTTCAGCAGTTCGAGCTGTAACCTGTGGCTAAAGTTTCCTATGGGAAAATGAATGGGAAAACACGTTTTGGGACCCCCTTTTTCTCTGCCCCGCTTGACGAATCACTCCGAAACTTTCAGGGTAGGAGCGGACCGGAGCGGGCCATAAAGTTTGAAAATTTCGCGAAGATTCGTCAACCGACGCAAGAGTTATTTCAAATAGAATGTTGCGGATTTCCTATGGAAAATAGGTCCTAACTATAACTATCTACTGGCGACCGCCAGTAGATAATATTCACTGAAAAAACCATAGGTTTTAGGGACAGTTATAGTTAGTTGGACATTTCACTCGTACAAAACCCGTGAAATTCCCCCGTTATAGTTAGTTCAGCTAACTATAACTCGCGCCCCCGCAATGCACTGCTGATGACATCACATATTACATCACTCATGACATGGTCAGTGACATCACTGATGTCCCCAGGGCCACCACAGGCTCCAGGAGGGGGGCCGCGCGGCCCCCTCCCATGTCTTTAAAGCCCCGGGGAGGTGGTGGTCCCCGGGGCTCGGGGGTCCGTAACGGACCCCCGCATTTACATTATTAGTGCCCAGGGGAGCTGGTGGTCCCTGGGGCATGTAGGGGGGCTCGAGCCCCCCCACACAGGTTCATTAAATTAAATTAAAAGAAGCCCCGGGGGGTGGCAGTCCCCGGGGCTGCGGGAGGGCCGAGTGCCCTCCCGCACCATTTTTAAATAAAAGCCCCGGGGGGTGGCAATCCCCGGGGCTTGGGGGGGCCTTAGAGGCCCCCCAAGCATTTTTATTAACCCCCGCATGCCCCCTGGGACTTGGCCCACCCGGGGGCCAAATAACAAAGAAGCGCGGGAGCCCGCGCTTCGTTTTTTTTTTTATCGGCAGGATCCGCGCACCCAGCGCGTTTTTGCAGATTTAAAAAAAATATATATATATCTTTTTTTTGGCCCTGGGGGTCCTTGTAGGACCCCCTGAGCAGGCCAAGATGGTCAGGGTGTTTCTACCCTGCCCCCTTTTTGCATTTTGCGCCCTTGTTTTTGTCTTTTCTTGTGCCTCGGTTCTACCGAGTAACAAGATGGCTGCCAACACTTCCTGGTTTGGAGTGTTGACAGCCAATTACCATACAGCTCGTGATTGGGAGGGTACGCGAACCCTACGCGGCCATAGATATATATGTGATTTTATTTTTGTTTTTCTCAGGAACTACTGAACGGATTTACACCATTTAAGCAAAAGGCACGACTCTGAACCAAGGGCTACCTTTTTGCCAAATTTGGTGTAATTCCGTTCAGCAGTTCGGGCTGTAGCTGCGACTAACGGTTCCTATGGAAAAATGAATGGGGAAAACACGTTTTGGGATCCCCCTTTTTTCTCGGCCCCCGCTTGACGAATCACCCCGAGACTTTCAGGATAGGAGCGGACCGGAGCGCCCCAACAAGTTTGAAAATTTCGCGAAGATTCGTCAACCGGCGCCAAAGTTATTTCAAATAGAATGTTGCGGATTTCCTATGGAAAATAGGTCCTAACTATAACTATCTACTGGCGACCGCCAGTAGATAATTATCTACTGGCGGTCGCCAGTAGATAGTTATAGTTAGGACCTATTTACTATTATAGGACCTATATACTGCAATATGTTGGATGATAAGATGCCACAGCCATAGACAGGTAACGCTAGCAACGACTTAGCATAGGTTGTACTCGGCATATTAACCAATGTACCCCCATGCATAGATGATGTAAGGAAAATAAAAAATCATTATCCATCTGATGACAAAATCTCAAACTCATAAAAAGAGATTAAGGGGCTAAAAGCGGCTTTCTAAAAAATACTAAATATTATAAAGGCAAAAGAGGCATAGGTCATGACTAAATATGCGAGTCCCAGAACATGAATAATTTTCGCCATATATTGAAAATAACCAAAATTTTGAATGGTCAGATGAGTTGTTCTTTGTGACGTTGGATGTAACGAGTCTGTACACGTGCATCCAACATGAATTTGGGCTTAAAGCCACAGAGTTTTACCTGGATAGAGATGGAGCAGACCATTATGATCAAAATCAGATGGTACTGGAAATGATGAAACTAGTTCTCACAAGAAACTATTTTTTGCATGATGGCATGTGGTTTCATCAAAAGAGAGGCACGGCCATGGGATCCAGGTTCGCTCCCTCTTATGCCTGCCTCTTTATGGGGTGGTATGAGAGGGGCATGCCTGGGGTAGATGTGCCTCCCCCTGGACAGATTACATCGTCTTTTGGGGGAGGTACATCGATGATATCATCTGCCTATGGTCTGGTACTGAAAAACAACTGCTTGATTACTTTGATTATCTGAACAATAACTCTTTTAATGTCAAATTGACAATTGATTACAGCAAAGAAAGCATCAATTTTTTGGACCTTCTCTTTTATGTGAAAGGTGGTCGAATTCACAGTACTCTGTTTCGTAAGGAAACCGCTTGTAATGCGGTACTTCATGCAGATAGCGCACATGCCAGTTCAACCATTAAGAATATCCCATATGGGGAAATGGTTCGAATGAGGCGTAATTGCAGTGAAGATGATAAATTCAGTACTAATATCCAATTGGTCAAAAATAGATTCCTAGCAAGGGGGTATAACAGCAAGGTCCTCAACTCAGCTGAAATAAGGGCACGAGCACTAACTAGGGAATCCACTTTGGCTAAGGACAGCAGGATAAGAACTAAGAGGCAAGATCCCGTCGTGAGATTCACTACACAATACACTAGACACAGTGATGCAATTTTTAAGTTGCTAAAGAAAAATTGGCACTTACTGGAGGAAATACCCAGCTTGCAGAAGGTGGTCAGAAACAATCCCTCAGTTACATTCAGGAGAGGAAAAACATTGAGAAACGAGTTATGTCCTAGTTATGTAGTGACAGATAATAATAGGAGCACTACATGGTTGCCAGCTAAACCAAATGGCTTCTATGTTTGTAGTACTTGCAATATCTGTGATCTAGGCGTAGATAAAATCAAAAACTTCTCATATAACGGTTCAATGAACTATAGGATTTTTAAGTTAATGAATTGCAACACCACTTTTGTGGTGTATGTGATTGGTTGTCAATGTGGGTTAATCTATGTAGGCAGCACCAAACGCAGTCTAAAAATCCGAATTCAGGAGCATAGGAGGGCAGTCCTTAAAAGGGACTTTAGATACCCACTTACGGAACATTTTGTGAAAAATCATGACAGTAAACCAGAATTTTGGTTTCATGCCATTGAACATGTACAAGTGGCAGCTAGAGGGGGTGATCGGGAGTTATATTTAAGACAAAGCGAATCCAAATGGATTTGCAAACTCCATAGTATAAACCAGGGGTTCAATACTGATCACGAAATGCATTACTTTCTGGAAAATGGTTAATGTGTTTATATATACCAGTTAATGTGACCTGATGGGATGACAACTTGATTTTCAGCATGCACAGGTGCAACTTGGCCTCTATAATATATCAGTATAATTAACAGTATTGATGGGTTCCCACTTGCTACTGCATATAATGCTATTACAGGGCACACCAAAAAAGTAACAATATCGAGGGATTCACAATTGCTACTGTATATAATGCTAGTATAGGGCACACCAGAAAATTATGATTATGGGGTTCACCCTTTGGTGTTAAGTATATTCAAAACTATGCATTATGCATCCATATAGATAGTTGAACTGCAAGTATGTCATAAAAACAAAAAGTTGGAATTCTTCTGTCCATTTCACTCTTTTTCAAATATGTCTGGGTTATTTATATATTCTATCTTCTCTGAGATCCAAGCACTTTGCTTCCATATGGGAAGTTAAAATGCAAGTATATCTTAACAACATTAAAATTGAATTCTTTGTGTATTGACACTTTGAACTGTGGAATATTCAACCCCTATAGTCTTCTTGAACACGTATTGCTCACGAATTGCCAACATTTGGCAATGGGATTCTGTATTTTATCTTCACTAACAGCCTAGTTAGGATTTCCGAAATTTCGGTTGCCATTTGTATTGCAAGTTCTAAACATCAACATAGAGTGAATTAAATTCTTTCTTTGGTTCCTCGTATTCGAATCAGATCGCTACTTTTCGGCTCTAAATAGAGCTTGTTTTTCATTTTGCTAGTATCTTTGGTTATTTTCAATATATGGCGAAAATTATTCATGTTCTGGGACTCGCATATTTAGTCATGACCTATGCCTCTTTTGCCTTTATAATATTTAGTATTTTTTAGAAAGCCGCTTTTAGCCCCTTAATCTCTTTTTATGACTTTGAGATTTTGTCATCAGATGGATAATGATTTTTTATTTTCCTTACACCATCTATGCATGGGGGTACATTGGTTAATATGCCGAGTACAACCTATGCTAAGTCGTTGCTAGCGTCCCCTGTCTATGGCTGTGGCATCTTATCATCCGACATATTGCAGTACGTCTATGGTTACAGCCACGGAATTGAGTTACGATGTTTCTCTCGTTAACTTTAATCCGGTTGTAGGTTGTTCCTAGTATCATACTGTAGAACCTCCCCCTTCAATTAGTGACTCCAACTGGAAAATCCTTGGTTAATCTATCATTTCATGACTTTTTTGTGATGCCGCATATATGGGTTTCGTTGGCTGTATTTAAGCATGCTGGCCCGCTCAGTGTTGAGTACATTAGGAACCAGAGGATTTTAGAGTTTCTATTTGACATCTTTTTCTTCTTGACTCACTGTGGGTCGGGCAGCGTCTCACTTTCAAATATGGCGCGCTTTTAGCGGTTAGTATATATGCGATTTTAGCCTGGTTATGACAACCCATTTGATTGGTTGTCAGACCGTGGTCGTGGGAGGAGTCCCGTGTATTTAGAACGCCGGCGGGATGAACATTGATTACACACTATGGAACAGGACGGGTTCGTGCGCGACGTCAAGGTATTGATCTTGGTGACAAATGCATGGTTGTACTTTGAGGTGGAATGGGGAGAGCTACGGAGGGCAGTATCTTCACTTGGGACGATAACTGGTAGTGGACGCAGTTTGCTTCAAGCCGCCAATATCAATGTCGGGTTACTGCTCTGAGTTACGGGTGATGCTGACTTTCAGTTAGATGGGGGGTTTATGATGTGGTCATTTCTATGGGGCAGGGTGTTGACATACTAAGGTGCTAATTTTTGATTTGATCGGAGGGGAAATGGCCCATGTGTAACAGCCTTTCGTATTATCATTGGGCTCCTTTTGGGTGATGGCACTTAGTGGTTATGGTATGTTGGAGTATGAGCCAGAGGTGAGCAACAAGATGGCTTGAAGTGGAGGTCCACTATATTATGGTGGCTGCTGGGATTTGTAGTTTTGATCGGAGGATACTGAATAAATATGCCGTTAGATAGTGGGTTAGTGGGATTTACTCATGTTTTTTAATACGGATATATTATGGTGGCTGCTGGGATTTGTAGTTTGAATCTGAGGACACGGAATAAAAATGCCATTAGATAGTGGGATTTACTCACGTTTTGTAATACAGATCGACCTGCTAAACTGTTTATATCCTTCTCCCTGGCTGAATTTCAATTATCTACTCTTTTCACATCTTACAGGATTCTACATATTCTACTAAGAATGTACATGGGCTACGGTGTAATACACTGGGCTTCTTTTAGAAATAATTTGTTGATATCAGTGATGTCACTGACCATGTCATGAGTGATGTAATATGTGACGTCATCAGCAGTGCATTGCGGGGGCGCGAGTTATAGTTAGCTGAACTAACTATAACGGGGGAATTTCACGGGTTTTGTACGAAGTGCAATGCCCAAGTAACTATAACTGTCCCTAAAACCTATGGTTTTTCAGTGAATTTCAAAGGTTTTTTAAATGCTAATTTGTAACTATAACGTGTCTGAAACCTATGGTTTTTTCAGTGAATTTCAAAGGTTTTTAAATGCTAATTTGTAACTATAACGTGTCTGAAACCTATGGTTTTTTCAGTGAATTTCAAAGGTTTTTTAAATGCTAATTTCTAACTATAACGTGCCTGAAACCTACGTTTTTTTAGTGAATTTCAAAGGTTTTGTAAATGACAATTTTTAAATGTATTAATTGTTATATTAATTTTTTTCATACTGATTTACTACATTTTTTAGAAACAATTTTTTTTTACATATTTTATTTTTAAATTACATTGTAATTACATTATACATTACATTACAAAAATACTTTCTCTTAATGAATTACTTTAGTTTAAATACTTTGCAGATAGGCAATAGACTTTTAAGTACAGTAGTTACAGTTGTTGCAATGGGCAACACATTTTCAAACACAATGCAACATTCAGCTCAATGTGAATTTCTAGTTAAATGCAATTAGTTACTTTATGGATTACTTTTATAACCACAGGACTGGATCCTAGATTCAGTCCTGGTACATCTCCTGTAAACAGTTGAGTAAAAGCGTTTTGGTTACAGTCGTGATTTTTAAGGAATATTATTGTATTTTAAAAGTTGACTACTTAGAAACTTTTTCTCATAGAATCACCAATGTTATCCTATGGAAGGAAATTCACTTAGCAGGTAAAAACTGTTATCGTTACTTTTTCTTACTCAGTGTTGGATCCTGGATCCAGCACTGGTGCATCTCCTGTAAACAGTTGAAAGAATGCGTTTAAGTCATACAGGCGATTTTTAAGGAATATTTGTAGTTTGTGAAAATCGACACTTTGAAACTTTTCTGCTGAAAACCAGACAATGGATTCCTATGGAAGAAAATATAAGTTACTGGTAAGTACGGTTAAAATTACTTTTCAGGACCAGTACAGGGCTGAAAGATGCAGCACTGAGGTCTCTCCTGATAACAGGTGAGTAAATCGAAATTCGTATTTCGGCTGATTTTAGAGGAATATTTGTATGTTTCAAAAATCAACACTTAGAAACTTTTCAGCAAAAAGCAGGCAATGATATCCTATGGAAGGAAATTCAAGTTACTGGTAAGTACGGTTAAAATTACTTTTGAGGATCAGTACTGGGCTGAAAGATGCAGCACTGAGGTCTCTCCTGATAACAGGTGAGTAAATCGAATTCGTATTTCGGCTGATTTTAGAGGAATATTTTAAAGTTCCAAAACTCCACACTTAGAAGAATTTCCAAGTGAAACCAGTCAATGTTAGCCTATGGAAGGAAATTCAAGTTACTGGTAAATACGGTTAAAATTACTTTTCAGGACCAGTACTGGGCTGAAAGATACAGCACTGAGGTCTCTCCTTATAACAGGTGAGTAAATCAGAATTCGTATTTCGGCTGATTTTAGAGGAATATTTGTATGTTTCAAAAATCAACACTTAGAAACTTTTTCAGCAAAAAGCAGGCAATTATATCCTATGGAAGGAAATTCAAGTTACTGGTAAGTACGGTTAAAATTACTTTTGAGGATCAGTACTGGGCTGAAAGATGCAGCACTGAGGTCTCTCCTGATAACAGGTGAGTAAATCGGAATTCGTATTTCGGCTGATTTTAGAGGAATATTTTAAAGTTCCAAAACTCCACACTTAGAAGAATTTCCAAGTGAAACCAGTCAATGTTAGCCTATGGAAGGAAATTCAAGTTACTGGTAAAGTACGGTTAAAATTACTTTTCAGGACCAGTACTGGGCTGAAAGATACAGCACTGAGGTCTCTCCTGATAACAGGTGAGTAAATCGGAATTCGTATTTCGGCTGATTTTAGAGGAATATTTTAAAGTTCCAAAACTCCACACTTAGAAGAATTTCCAAGTGAAACCAGTCAATGTTAGCCTATGGAAGGAAATTCAAGTTACTGGTAAGTACGGTTAAAATTACTTTTCAGGACCAGTACTGGGCTGAAAGATACAGCACTGAGGTCTCTCCTGATAACAGGTGAGTAAATCGGAATTCGTATTTCGGCTGATTTTAGAGGAATATTTTAAAGTTCCAAAACTCCACACTTAGAAGAATTTCCAAGTGAAACCAGTCAATGTTAGCCTATGGAAGGAAATTCAAGTTACTGGTAAGTACGGTTAAAATTACTTTTCAGGACCAGTACTGGGCTGAAAGATACAGCACTGAGGTCTCTCCTGATAACAGGTGAGTAAATCGAAATTCAGTATTTCAGCTGATTTTAGAGGAATATTTGTATGTTTCAAAAATCAACACTTAGAAACTTTTTCAGCAAAAAGCAGGCAATTATATCCTATGGAAGGAAATTCAAGTTACTGGTAAGTACGGTTAAAATTACTTTTGAGGATCAGTACTGGGCTGAAAGATGCAGCACTGAGGTCTCTCCTGATAACAGGTGAGTAAATCGGAATTCGTATTTCGGCTGATTTTAGAGGAATATTTTAAAGTTCCAAAACTCCACACTTAGAAGAATTTCCAAGTGAAACCAGTCAATGTTAGCCTATGGAAGGAAATTCAAGTTACTGGTAAGTACGGTTAAAATTACTTTTCAGGACCAGTACTGGGCTGAAAGATACAGCACTGAGGTCTCTCCCGATAACAGGTGAGTAAATCGGAATTCGTATTTCGGCTGATTTTAGAGGAATATTTTAAAGTTCCAAAACTCCACACTTAGAAGAATTTCCAAGTGAAACCAGTCAATGTTAGCCTATGGAAGGAAATTCAAGTTACTGGTAAGTACGGTTAAAATTACTTTTCAGGACCAGTACTGGGCTGAAAGATACAGCACTGAGGTCTCTCCTGATAACAGGTGAGTAAATCGGAATTCGTATTTCGGCTGATTTTAGAGGAATATTTTAAAGTTCCAAAACTCCACACTTAGAAGAATTTCCAAGTGAAACCAGTCAATGTTAGCCTATGGAAGGAAATTCAAGTTACTGGTAAGTACGGTTAAAATTACTTTTCAGGACCAGTACTGGGCTGAAAGATACAGCACTGAGGTCTCTCCTGATAACAGGTGAGTAAATCGAAATTCGTATTTCGGCTGATTTTAGAGGAATATTTGTATGTTTCAAAAATCAACACTTAGAAACTTTTTCAGCAAAAAGCAGGCAATTATATCCTATGGAAGGAAATTCAAGTTACTGGTAAGTACGGTTAAAATTACTTTTGAGGATCAGTACTGGGCTGAAAGATGCAGCACTGAGGTCTCTCCTGATAACAGGTGAGTAAATCGGAATTCGTATTTCGGCTGATTTTAGAGGAATATTTTAAAGTTCCAAAACTCCACACTTAGAAGAATTTCCAAGTGAAACCAGTCAATGTTAGCCTATGGAAGGAAATTCAAGTTACTGGTAAGTACGGTTAAAATTACTTTTCAGGACCAGTACTGGGCTGAAAGATACAGCACTGAGGTCTCTCCTTATAACAGGTGAGTAAATCAGAATTCGTATTTCGGCTGATTTTAGAGGAATATTTGTATGTTTCAAAAATCAACACTTAGAAACTTTTTCAGCAAAAAGCAGGCAATTATATCCTATGGAAGGAAATTCAAGTTACTGGTAAGTACGGTTAAAATTACTTTTGAGGATCAGTACTGGGCTGAAAGATGCAGCACTGAGGTCTCTCCTGATAACAGGTGAGTAAATCGGAATTCGTATTTCGGCTGATTTTAGAGGAATATTTTAAAGTTCCAAAACTCCACACTTAGAAGAATTTCCAAGTGAAACCAGTCAATGTTAGCCTATAGAAGGAAATTCAAGTTACTGGTAAGTACGGTTAAAATTACTTTTCAGGACCAGTACTGGGCTGAAAGATACAGCACTGAGGTCTCTCCTGATAACAGGTGAGTAAATCGGAATTCGTATTTCGGCTGATTTTAGAGGAATATTTTAAAGTTCCAAAACTCCACACTTAGAAGAATTTCCAAGTGAAACCAGTCAATGTTAGCCTATGGAAGGAAATTCAAGTTACTGGTAAGTACGGTTAAAATTACTTTTCAGGACCAGTACTGGGCTGAAAGATACAGCACTGAGGTCTCTCCTGATAACAGGTGAGTAAATCGGAATTCGTATTTCGGCTGATTTTAGAGGAATATTTTAAAGTTCCAAAACTCCACACTTAGAAGAATTTCCAAGTGAAACCAGTCAATGTTAGCCTATGGAAGGAAATTCAAGTTACTGGTAAGTACGGTTAAAATTACTTTTCAGGACCAGTACTGGGCTGAAAGATACAGCACTGAGGTCTCTCCTTATAACAGGTGAGTAAATCAGAATTCAGTATTTCGGCTGATTTTAGAGGAATATTTGTATGTTTCAAAAATCAACACTTAGAAACTTTTTCAGCAAAAGCAGGCAATTATATCCTATGGAAGGAAATTCAAGTTACTGGTAAGTACGGTTAAAATTACTTTTGAGGATCAGTACTGGGCTGAAAGATGCAGCACTGAGGTCTCTCCTGATAACAGGTGAGTAAATCGGAATTCGTATTTCGGCTGATTTTAGAGGAATATTTTAAAGTTCCAAAACTCCACACTTAGAAGAATTTCCAAGTGAAACCAGTCAATGTTAGCCTATGGAAGGAAATTCAAGTTACTGGTAAGTACCGTTAGAATTACTTTTCAGGATCAGTACTGGGCTCAAAGATGCAGCACTGAGGTTTCTCCTGATAACAGGTGAGTAAATCGGAATTCGTATTTCGGCTGATTTTAGAGGAATATTTTAAAGTTCCAAAACTCCACACTTAGAAGAATTTCCAAGTGAAACCAGTCAATGTTAGCCTATGGAAGGAAATTCAAGTTACTGGTAAGTACGGTTAAAATTACTTTTCAGGACCAGTACTGGGCTGAAAGATACAGCACTGAGGTCTCTCCTTATAACAGGTGAGTAAATCAGAATTCGTATTTCGGCTGATTTTAGAGGAATATTTGTATGGTTCAAAAATCAACACTTAGAAACTTTTTCAGCAAAAAGCAGGCAATTATATCCTATGGAAGGAAATTCAAGTTACTGGTAAGTACGGTTAAAATTACTTTTGAGGATCAGTACTGGGCTGAAAGATGCAGCACTGAGGTCTCTCCTGATAACAGGTGAGTAAATCGGAATTCGTATTTCAGCTGATTTTAGAGGAATATTTTAAAGTTCCAAAACTCCACACTTAGAAGAATTTCCAAGTGAAACCAGTCAATGTTAGCCTATGGAAGGAAATTCAAGTTACTGGTAAGTACGGTTAAAATTACTTTTCAGGACCAGTACTGGGCTGAAAGATACAGCACTGAGGTCTCTCCTGATAACAGGTGAGTAAATCGGAATTCGTATTTCGGCTGATTTTAGAGGAATATTTTAAAGTTCCAAAACTCCACACTTAGAAGAATTTCCAAGTGAAACCAGTCAATGTTAGCCTATGGAAGGAAATTCAAGTTACTGGTAAGTACGGTTAAAATTACTTTTCAGGATTAGTACTGGGCTGAAAGATGCAGCACTGAGGTCTCTCCTGATAACAGGTGAGTAAATCAGAATTCGTATTTCGGCTGATTTTAGAGGAATATTTGCACAATGGTGAAGGGAGGGGGCGGGGCCTGAGGTGACATCTGTGCAAACGCGCCCCGTGGCGCGTTTTAAGTTGGGGGATTAAGTCCCCTTGAATCATGAGGGTCCCTACGGGCCAACTAGCCCACCAGGAACCTCCAGTATGCGCCAGAGGACTGCGTTGCAGAGACATGTACAGAGGCCACACCCCTTTTACACCTCTCTGCAACGCAGCTCTGTGGCGCTTTCTGGACGTACCTGTAGGGCTAGTTGGCCCCCAGGGACCCTCAGGATTGAAGGGATTTAATTCCCATCTTAAAACGCGCCACGGGGCCTGTTTGCACACATGTCACCTGAGCCCCGCCCCCTCCCTTCACCACTGTGCAAACGCGCTCCAGTGGCGCGTTTTAAGTCGGGGATTAACTCCCCTTGAATCCTGAGGGTCCCTGGGGTGCAACTAGCCCACCATATACCTCCAAAAGCGCCACAGAGCTGCGTTGCAGAGAGGTGTAAAAGGGCGTGGCCTCTGTACACCTCTCTGCAAGGCAGCCCTCTGGCGCATACTGGAGGTTCCTGGTGAGGCTAGTTGGCCCCAGGACCCCCAGTATTCAAGGGGAATTCGTTCCCCTCTGCAAAACGCGCCAGGGCGCGTTTGCAGAGTGGTGAAGGAAGGGGCGGGGCCTGCGGGCCCGATCGTTTTTTTTTTCCCTGAAGGGGGGCTGTGTGGCCCCCCTTCCTTTTTCCTATTTTTAGGCCCTGGGGACCCCATCCCCAGGGCCTTACCCCTTTTTACTTAAATTAAAATAAAAAAACGGGAGGGGCCGCGTAGCCCCTCTTCCCTGGGCCTGTATTGGCCCCGGGGACCCCATCCCCGGGGCATGGCCTCTTTTTTTTTATTTGGAGGGGGCTGCGTGGCCCCCTCCTCAGGCCATTTAAGGCCCCGGGACCCCATCCCGGGGCCGGCCTTGCCCTTTTTTTTTTTCCCTTTTTTTCCTTTGGGGAGGGGGGCTGCGTGGCCCCCTCCGTGGTCACTTATGGCCCCGGGGACCCCATCCCCGGGGCCTGGCCTCTCGTTGGGGACTGTGGGGGTCCCCAAACCCCCACAGTCCCGCCGGCTCCCCGTGTCCTACGGGAGCCGGCATTGCTTTACACATGGGGAGCAGCTAACATGCTGCTCCCCATGTGAAAAGCAATCAGCTTGGATATTGGAAGAGAGAGCAGGTTTCCTGCTCTCTCTTCCAATATCCAAAGCAGTTTGCAATGACAGGACGGGAGCCGCGAGGCTCCGTCCTGTCATTACAAGCTAGCAGTGTCCCGGGGGTAGGCACCCCGGGACACTGCAGGAGCCGGCCCTGGGGGTGGCGGTCCCCAGGGCCACCACAGGCTCCAGGAGGGGGCGCGCGGCCCCCTCCTTACATTTTGAAAGCCCCGGGGAGGTGGTGGTCCCGGGGCGTGTGGGGGCTGGAGCCCCCACACAGGTTTTTCAAAAATTAAAAAGAAGCCCCGGGAGGTGGCGGTCCCGGGGCTGCGGGAGGGCTCAGAGCCCTCCCGCACCATTCACATAAAGCCCCGGGGGGTGGTGGTCCCCGGGGCTTGGGGGGCCTTAGAGGCCCCCACACATAAATTAACCCCCCAGCATGCCCCGGGACTTGGCCCACCCGGGGCCAGTTAACTATCGAGCGCGAAGACCGCCCTTCGATTTTTCTTCGGCAGGATTCGCGCACCCTGAGCGCATCCTGCCAATTTAAAAAAAAAAAATTTTTTTTGCCCAGGGGTCCTTGTGGGACCACCTGAGCAGACCTAGGGGGTCAGGGTGTTTCTACCCTGCCCCCTTTGTGCGCTTTGCGCACTTGTTTCTGTCCCTCGGTTCTACCGAGAGACAAAATGGCTGCCAACACTTCCTGATTTGGAGTGTTGACAGCCAATTAGCATGCAGCTCGTGATCGGGAGGGTGCGCGAATCCGACGCGGCCATAGATATATATGTACTTTTACTTTTGATTTTCTCAGCAACTACTGAACGGATTTACACCATTTAACAAAAGGGTTCTTTCTGAACCAAGAACTACCTCTTTGCCAAATTTGGTGTAATTCCGTTCAGCAGTTCGGGCTGTAGCCGTGTCTAAAGTTTCCTATGGAAAATTGCATGGGAAAACGCGTTTTGGGACCCCCCTTTTTCTCGGCCCCCGCTTGACGAATCCCCCGAGACTTTCAGGGTAGGAGCGGACCGGAGCGCCCCACAAAGTTTGAAAATTTTGCGAAGATACGTCAACCGGCAAGAGAGTTATTTCAAATAGAATGTCGCGGATTTCCTATGGATAATAGGTTGTAACTATAACTATCTACTGGCGACCGCCAGTAGATAATATATATATATTCACTGAAAAACCAGAGGTTTCAGGCGCGTTATAGTTAGAAATTAGCATTTAAAAAACCTTAGAAATTCACTGAAAAAACCATAGGTTTCAGGGGCGTTATAGTTCGTTGGACATTTCACTCGTACAAAACCATAGAAATTCCCCTGTTATAGTTAGTTCAGCTAACTATAACTCGCGCCCATAATGCACTGCTGATGACGTCACATATTACATCACTCATGACATGGTCAGTGACATCACTGATGACATCACTGATGACATCTCAAATGACATCACTGATGACATCACCCATGTGATAATTTGATGCATCTTCTCACACCCTAATATAAGTTTTGATACACCCACTCTAAATTACAGACTGCCATTCTCAAAACCATAGACACTCCAACACCAAAAACTACATACCCACTCACTGATTCTTAGGTCTACACACACATCCACTCACTCACCCGTACAGTCACTCATACTTACGGTCACTCAGTACTAGGACTATCATATGCACTCATACACCTATATAGACACTCACACACCGCCACTCATCCATAGAGGTACTCACACACCTAGTCAGTCATGCAAATAATTAATCACACTCCCATTAACTCACCTATACAGTTATACACACACCAGCTCACTTACTCATACAAATACTAGCACATTCTTACGCTCTTATACAATCACTGATACAAGCACACACTCATCCATACAGCCACTCTCACAATCACACACTCTCACTTATAGCCATTTAAATACTCTAACACACATATATACTGCCTTTCACATATGTAGTTACTCACACATGTACCACTGAGATATACATTCACTCACTAACACACCCATACACACACTCACCCACCCATACAGTCCATCACAGATGCACTCTTGAAACCATGCACCCAGTGAATCACCCACTCACACATCTATGCACAGAGTCACACACACCCCACCCACACAAACACTCAGGCACCCATACAGATACTCAGACAACCAATCAATAACCCATGTAGACACTCATGTAGCTATTCACAAATCCATGCAGCCGCTTACACACCAACAGACAGACGGATACAGACATTCACACAGTTTAGTCACTAACCCATGCATTCAGTAAGATACGTTTAATCACTCACTTATAGAGTCAGTCACGCACCTACTATATCATCCATTCAGACACTTATACACCCACTCATTCTTCAATACACCTTTCCCTATATATATTAAACATATTTAAACATTACAGAAACACACAGTCACTGGATGATGTCATCAGTGATGTCATCAGTGATGTCATTTGAGATGTCATCAGTGATGTCACTGACCATGTCATAAGTGATGTAATATGTGACGTCATCAGCAGTGCATTGCAGGGGCGCGAGTTATAGTTAGCTGAACTAACTATAACGGGGGAATTTCTATGGTTTTGTACGAGTGAAATGTCCAACGAACTATAACGCCCCTGAAACCTATGGTTTTTTCAGTGAATTTCTAAGGTTTTTTAAATGCTAATTTCTAACTATAACGCGCCTGAAACCTCTGGTTTTTTCAGTGAATTTCTAAGGTTTTTTAAATGCTAATTTCTAACTATAACGTGCCTGAAACCTATGGTTTTTTAAGTGAATTTCAAAGGTTTTTTAAATGCTAGTTTCTAACTATGCCTACAGAGGTAGGACATGTGAAGAAAGAAGAATAAACTCACAGAAAGAAGCAAAAGAAATGCAGAAAGAAGCAACAGAAGTCCACAAAGATGAAGAAAAGAGCAGGAAGAAGCAAGACATGTGCAGAAAGAACCAACAGAGGAGCAGAAAGAGGCCTTGTTGCAAAATCATCCTGTGCCCACAACTTTTTCAGACGGGTACTGGTGGTAACTGACTCTGAGTAACTAGGCCTAGAGCCAGTGCTATGCTAAAAGACACTTAGAATACAGTGAAAACACCTACATACACTAGGGAACACTATGCGTTGGGGTACCCCTGTGATTAGCATGACCTCCTCTGTAAGGCCCTAGTACATAATAGGGCAGGGGATTAAAACTACCTCTTAAAATGCGCCACGGGGCGCGTTTGCACAGTGGTGAAGGGAGGGGGCCTGAGGTGACATGTGTGCAAACACGCCCTGTGGCCATTTTTAAGTTGGGAGATTAAGTCCCCTTGAATCCTGAGGGTCCCTGGGGTCCAACTAGCCCACTAGGTACCTCCAGTAAGCGCCACAGAGCTGCGTTGCAGAGAGGTGTAAAAAGGGGTGTGGCCTGGACCACCTCTCTGCAACGCAGGCCTGTGGCGCTTACTGGAGGTACCTGTTGGCCTAGTTGGCCCCCAGGGGCCCTCCGGATTGAAGGGGTATTAATTCCCCAACTTAAAACGCGCCACAGGGTGTGTTTCCACACGTCACCTCAGGCCCCGCCCCCTCCCTTCACCACTGTGCAAACACGCCCGTGGCGCGTTTTAAGTTGGGGGATAAAGTCCCCTTGAATCCTGAGGGTCCCTGGGGTCCAACTAGCCCACGAGGTACCTCCAGTAAGCGCCACAGAGCTGCGTTGCAGAGAGGAGTAAAAAGGGGCGTGGCCTGGACCACCTCTCTGCAACGCAGGCCTGTGGCGCTTACTGGAGATAGCTGGTGGGCTAGTTGGCCCCCAGGGGCCCTCAGGATTGAAGGGGACTTAATTCCCCAACTTAAAACGCGCCACAGGGCATGTTTGCACACATGTCACCTCAGGCCCCGCCCCCTCCCTTCACCACTGTGCAAACACGCCCCGTGGCACGTTTTAAGTTAGGGGATAAAGTCCCCTTGAATCCTGAGGGTCCCTGCGGTCCAACTAGCCCACCAGGTACCTCCAGTAAGCGCCACAGAGCTGCGTTGCAGAGAGGTGTATAAAGGGGCGTGACCTGGACCACCTCTCTGCTACGCAGCCCTGTGGCGCTTACTGGAGGTACCTGGTGGGCTAGTTGGCCCCCAGGGACCCCCAGTATTGAAGGGGAATTAATTCCCCAACTTAAAACGCGCCACAGGGCGCGTTTGCAGAGTGTTGCTGGGAGGGGGCGGGGCCTCTGGCACGATCGCGTCTTTTGTATTTTTCTTTTTTTTTTTTAGAAGGGGAGCTGTGTGGCCCCCCTTCTTTTCCCTTTTTTTGGGCCCTGGGGCCTGACCCCTTTAAAAAAAAAATTTAAAAAAATGAACGGGAAGGGGGCCGCGTGGGCCCCCCTCCCGTGGCCAATTCCGGCCCAGGGGACCCCATCCTCCGGGGCATGGCCAAATATTTTTTTTTGTTTAAGGAGGGGGGCTGCTTGGCCCCCCTCCTTAGGCCATTTATGGCCTGGGGGACCCCATCCCCCGGGGCCGGCCTTTGAGTGATTTTTTAATTTGTGTTTTTTTAATTATTATTGGGGAGGGGGGCCGTGTGGCCCCCCTCCCGGGCCACTCCTTGCCCTGGGGACCCCATCCCCCGGGGCCTGGCCTCTCATTGGGAACAGTGGGTGGAGCCCCAATGCCCCAACGGTCCCGCCGGCTCCCCGCGTCCTGCGGGAGCCGGCATTAGCAATACAACTGAACGAAGCACAA
>CAWUFW010021814.1:0-110842 GCA_963921515.1 Calotriton arnoldi | reverse complement strand
GATTTATAAAAAAAGAATTTAGAAACAGATAGTCTAGATCGAAGAAGATTTGGTAAAATAGAATTAGGAAATGGAAATAATAGTTCGGAAAAAATAAGGTGCAGTAAAAGTTAGGGAAATATAATGATTAATATTAACAGGAGGAAGACTTACTGGGGACAGCAGCAGAGCCCTCTGTAGAGGAGCAGTCCTGGTCCTGGCCCTGGTGTTCTTCTCCAGCTGCTCCCGCCGACTCCGACCCCGTCTTCTTGCCCCTGGGTGCTGATCATGTAAGATATAATAAAGAAAGAGACAAACCTTGATAATTGGTGTGAAACAAATAAAATATTTTTTAAAACGCTCAAAAAACATTTTTGGAAACACCAATTGCAATAAAATTGACCTATCTTGTGAGAAGTTGGCCTGGTATATGCTGTTCACTAATTAAAGTGGACACCTTGCACCAGGGCAAATCGACTCTTATGGTAGATAGGTTTAAGACAACCTTTTAAAGAAAGCTATCCTAGTGGTAGCTGTGGAGAGCAGCCTTCAGGCTAAGTCTCGGAGGAATGTAAAGCAGCTTGTTTTACCATATAATCTCTTGAATCACCAAATGAAAAGACACCACACAGGTATATATATCAAATATATATGTATTTATTTCTAAATAACTCTCTACTAATCTCTTTATGAGATTAGAAGACAAACATATGCATAAATCAACGTTTCACAATAAGTTAAGCACAAAATATGGCTGGGGCCCTAGGGGCGTACCAGACCATATACTAAGTAAGAGACTTAGAAACAACGACTTGCAAGGAGACAAGGCCTAGGGCCTTCAGAAGTGCTGGGGCCTCACGAAACCACCCAAGGCAGGTAAGTAAAGGACCCACGGGGGACGCGTGCAGTGTGGATACACAGGCGCGAATCGCCGTTAACTTCAATGGGGCAAGTCGCGGTTGGAAATAAAGAGTTTTAGGATACTTCGGGAGAACCTACAAGCAAGTCACTTACAGGGTAAGTAGTTCTAGGGCCCACACCCACAGGAGCACCGTAGTGCTGGAGTTACCTCACCCAGGGAAGCCGGGTGCACAGGTGTCCTTTGGTGTCGGGTCGCGGCGTCGTTTTCAATGGCGAACAAAGAAGACTTGCTGCTTGCGGGAGCTGAAGAAGTGTCCGGTGGAATCCAAGCCTGGATTCTGAAGAAGGATGACCTGAAAGCAGAGGGGACAGTGTTCAAAGTCACTTGGCAGTGACCCGGGGCAAGGAAGATGGATGCCCACCGTCGTCGGTCGCTTCAGGTCGGTTGCGGGTGCCTTGACTCTTCAGCCACGTGGTCCAGGAGGCGTCGACGACGACCAGGAGCTGGATTCGGTGTGTCCTCGACGTCTGCAGCTGACTGCGGTGTCGGCAACTCGATCGGAGCCAACAAGCCTTGGCAGCCGCAAGTCTCGGGGAGATGAAGAAAAGTCGATGGCGCAGACCAGCAAGGTCTGTGGAACTCACCCAGCGAGGGTAAGTCAGGGCAGGCCTGGAGCAACCAGGGGAGCCCTTTGGTTTCTTTAAGAAGTCTTCTGGGGACCCACAAGCCAGCGGGCAAGGGATCGCGAAGACACCTCGGGCGGAATCACTCAACAGGGGCCCACGGTCACTCGGGACGGTGTAGGCCTCTGATCTTCGGAGGGATTCCTGCTGGAGGTCGGGACCACACGTGGTCCAAAGCACAAGTTCGTAGAACGTTGTGAAGGGGTTGCACTCGACAATAGTGCACGGTACCCAGGGGTCGCGGTTCCTCGTTACTCGTGGGGTCCACTTGCCTCAGCTTCGCTGGGGACTCACGATGGCCTGGGAGAGGTCAGGAAATCTACTTCTTGGGCTGCAGGGACTTCGGACTCCGGCGGGAGCGGCGTAGTTTGCGACCGTCGTTGTCGTTTTTGGTGCCTGCCAAGCAGGGGAGTCACTCCTTGACTCCAAGGGAGATTCTTCTGTCTTCCAAAGGTAGTGGAACGTCGAAGGGCCAGGATTCTTCTGTAGAGCGTCGTCCAGGGGTTATCTGCTTTGCAATGGCAAGGTTCCCCCTCTTATACTAAAAAGAGGGGATGGACTAGCTCTATGACCCCACCTATGGGAGGGTCAAGGGAGGGGGTGGCTACACCCACTTCCCTTTGTCCAGTTTCGCGCCAGAGCAGGGGCAGGTAGCCCCTGAGCTGGTTTGAACTGGCATATGCACAGAGGAGCCTTCTGCTCCCCCAGTGCAGGACTTCAAAGCACTCTAAGAGTGCACCCACCCAGCCCCAATACACTAAACCCTGTCTGGAAGGTGGTTACACCTCCCTGTGACAGGATGCCTATTGTTGGGCTTCCTCCACTGCGAGTTTCGGTCATCAGCAGGAGGGCAGCCCAGTGTCTGTGACTGGTGGCATCCATTTTGTGATGCCAGGGCTCTTTAGGATTCTACCGCGTTTCCACAGCAGGTACATGTCTTATCCCTCTAGAAGGGTGGAATGCTACCCCCGCCGCCAAGATTGGCGGGGGGTAGTATTCCAAGATGTTTGACACCAAACACGACATGTTTTGATGCAGCCATTCCAAAGTTAGCATTTACCGCGAGGATATAATGCACTTAAATAGTATATGGTTTAACCGCATCCACAAACAGCACCAGAGAATGGACTCTGAGAACTGCAGAGGGGCCCTGCTCATGCAGAGGCACCCCCTCACATAGAAGCCAAGCACCCTGCCCTCAGGATTGATAGGGCCTGCCTTAGGGGTGACTGATAGGTTTATATGTGTGTGCAGGAGAGATATAGGAAACCTATATCTCAGTGAGGGGTGCTAGCACCACCTCACCCAGGCTGCAGTAGCAGGCCTGTGGTGTCAGATTTAGACTGCTTCCCAGGGGTGGCATAACACATGCTGCAGCCCCTGGGAGGCCTGTGAAGTACCTATGCCCTTGGCACCTAAGGTACCATATACTAGGGACTCATAAGGCACCACAGTATCCAATCACTAGTGCACCTAGAGTGCACTCCATGTCGTTTAGAGAGAACAGAGAGGCTGGGGCCCTGATTGGCAGGGACCCAGCCAGACTATAGCCAGAAACCAGTGCTAACATCAGAAAAAAAGTGGGGGCAACATAAGAGGCAGATCCTACTCTCCTACACAACCCCCCCCAAACGTAGGGACACTAAACTAACCTTGACCAGTTGAGTCTTCGTGTTCAAAGTGGAAATACCTTGAGAGTCCATCTGCATTGGCATGTTGGGTCCCAGGCCTATGTTCCACTGTATAGTCCATCCCCTGTAGGGAAATGGACCACCTCAAAAGTTTTGGGTTTTCACCTTTCATCTGCTTTAGCCATAGGAGGGGCTTGTGGTCAGTCTGAACTATGAAGTGAGTACCAAACAAGTATGGCCTCAGCTTCTTCAGGGCCCATACCACAGCAAAGGCCTCCCTCTCTATAGCTGACCAACGTTTCTCTCTAGGGGTCAGCCTTCTGCTAATAAAAGCTACTGGCTGGTCTTGACCTTCATCATTCAGTTGAGACAGTACAGCTCCCACACCCAGCTCAGAAGCATCTGTTTGGACAATGAACTTTTTGGTGTAGTCTGGACTCTGTAAGATGGGGGCAGTGCACATGGCCTGCTTTAGGTCTTCAAATGCCTTTTGACAGCTAGCTGTCCACTGAACCTTTTTTGGCATTTTCTTAGAGGTAAGATCATTCAAGGGGGTCACTATAGATCCATATCCCTTGACAAACCTCCTATAGTACCCAGTCAGGCCTAAGAAGGCTCTCACCTGTGTCTGGGTGGTTGGAGCAACCCATTCCAGTATGGTTTGGATTTTGCTCTGCAAAGGCTGAACCTGGCCTCCACCTACAAGGTGGCCCAGGTACACAACCTGACTCTGCCCTATCTGGCACTTGGTGGCCTTGATAGTGAGGCCTGCTTTCTGCAGGGCCTCCAAAACATTTCTGAGGTGGACCAGGTGATCCTGCCAGGAGGAACTAAAGACAGCAATATCATCTAGATAAGCTGAGCAATAAGTTTCCATCCCTGCCAGAACTTTATTCACCAACCTCTGAAAAGTGGCAGGTGCATTTTTCAATCCAAAGGGCATCACCACAAAGTGGTAGTGCCCACCAGGGGTCGAAAATGCTGTTTTGGCTTTTGCATCATCAGCTAATCTGATTTGCCAGTAGCCAGCTGTTAGGTCAAATGTGCTTAGATACTTGGCTGAGGCCAAAGTATCAATCAGCTCATCTGCCCTTGGTATGGGATAGGCATCAGTCCTAGTGACTGCATTGAGGCCTCTGTAGTCTACACAAAACCTCATTTCTTTCTTACCACCCTGGGTATGAGGTTTGGGTACCAGGACTACTGGGCTAGCCCAAGGGCTATCTGAAGGCTCAATCACGCCTAACTCCAACATTTTCTGGACTTCAGTCCTGATACAGTCCCTGACATGGTCAGGTTGCCTGTAGATTTTATTCTTGACAGGCAGACTGTCCCCAGTGTCCACCTCATGGGTGCACCAGGTAGTCTGACTAGGGGTCAGGCTAAACATATGTCTAAACTGTTGCAGAACTTGTCTGCACTCAGTTTGCTGATGGTCAGTGAGGCTGCTTGCCAAAGCAACACCATCTACTGACCCATCATCAGGGTTCTGAGAGAGCAGGTCAGGGAGAGGGTCACTCTCCTCCTCCTGGTCCTCATCAGTTGCCATGAGCAAGCCCATGTCAGCCCTGTCAACATATGGCTTTAATCTGTTGACATGAAGCACCCTTAGGGGGCTCCTGGGAGTTCCAAGATTCACCAGATAGGTGACTTCTCCCTTCTGTTCAACTATTGTATGGGGGCCACTCCATTTGTCCTGGAGGGCTGCTGGGGCCACAGGCTCCAACACCCACACTTTCTGTCCTGGCTGGTATACAGTCAGCACAGCCTTTTGGTCATGCCAAGCTTTTTGCAATTCTTGGCTGGCCTCCAGGTTTTTGGTTGCCTTTTCATGTACTCTGCCATCCGGGAGCGGAGACCAAGTACATAGTCCATCACATCTTGTTTGGGGGCTTGAGAGGTAACTCCCAGCCCTCTTTACCAAACATAGTGGACCTCTCACAGGATGCCCAAACAGAAGCTCAAATGGGCTGTAGCCAACCCCCTTCTGTGGAACCTCTCTGTATGCAAACAAAAGGCAAGGAAGAAGAAGGTCCCATTTCCGCCTAAGCTTCTCTGGGAGTCCCTTAATCATTCCTTTCAAGGTCTTGTTGAAGCGTTCAACTAAACCATTGCATTGTGGGTGATAGGGGGTGGTGAACTTATAAGTTACACCACACTCCTTCCACATTGCTTTCAGATATCCTGACATGAAGTTGGTACCTCTGTCAGAAATGACCTCCTTTGGAAAACCCACTCTGGAGAAAACTCCAATGAGGGCTCTTGCCACCACAGGTGCTGTGGTGGTCCTCAGGGGAATTGCCTCTGGGTACCTGGTGGCATGATCCACTACCACCAGGATAAATCTGTGCCCAGATGCAGTCTGAGGGTCAAGGGGACCAACAATGTCAATCCCTACCCTTTCAAAGGGTACCCCCACCACAGGTAGTGGTATCAGGGGGCCTTTGTTGTGCCACCTGCCTTACCACTGGCTTGGCAAGTGACACAGGAGCGACAAAACTCCTTTGTGTCCTCTGACATATGTGGCCAATGAAAATGTGGAACAAGCCTGTCCCAGGTCTTGTTTTGGCCCAAGTGTCCTGCCAAAGGGATATCATGTGCTAAGGTCAAGAGGAACCCCTAAACTTCTGAGGTATTACCAACCTCCTGGTGGCTCCAGGGGCTGGGTCTCTACCCTCAGAATATAGGAGTCCCTCATCCCAATAAACTTTATGGGACCCACTAGCACTCCCAGCAGCCTCAGCAGCAGCCTGCTGTCTGAGGGGTTCAAGAGAGGGGCAGCACTGTTGCTCCTTGCTCAGATCTTCCCTGGAAGGGCCCCCTGCCCCCAAGAACTCAACCTGGTCAGGTTCAAGTCCCTCTGGGGCAGTTCCTTCTTCAGGTTCTGCTTCACCTCCCTCTGGAAGTGAATCCTTGATCTGAGACAGAGGGGAAGGCACTGCCTTAACCCTACTGCTCCTCCTCTTGGGAAGCATCTGGTCCATTGTTCCAGGATCCAGAGCTGGTTCAGTGTCATGCATTCTTGCTTGTGACCTGGTCACAGCAAATACCTCTGCAGGGATGCCCAACATCTCAGCATGAGTCCATAACTCTACTTCAGACCAGGCTGAAGTCTCTAGATCATTGCCCAATAGACATTCTACAGGGAGGTCTGCACTGACTACAACCTTCTTGAGGCCAGTTACCCCTCCCCAGGAGAAATTCACAACTGCCAGACTATGGTTGGTCTGGACATTGCTTGCATTGGTCACCTGGTACATTTCACCCAGGATGATCTGTCCAGGGTCCACTAGGTCCTCTGCCACCATGGTGACACTAGCACCTGTGTCCCTAAATGCCAAAGCCTGTTTGCCATTTATCAAAGGCTGCTGTTTGTACTTGCCCAGATTACTGGGGCTTACTAGGAAGGACATATCAATGTTTCCCTCACAAATCAGCATTGCCTGAGTGGTCACTCTGACTAGGTCAGAATCCACTTCAGAACCCAGGGTCAACCCTACTACACCCTTATTCTGAGTACCACCTCCACCAGTAGCTGAGCTAGGGGGCACAGTTGCCTTAGGGGCAGGAGTGGTGGTGGTTTGGTCTTTGGACTTGGTACAATCAGAAGTCCAGTGCCCTTTCTGTTTACAGAATTTGCACCAGGGCTTCTTTTGGCCTTTTCCCTTGTTGGACTGTGACTCCCCACCAGATGCAGATTTTTGGGGCCCTTGTGAAGACTTCTGGTCTTTTGACTTATCCCCACCTTTCTCAGGGCCTTTAGGATCTTGCTTCTTAGTGTCACCCCCTTGGTTCTGGGTTTTCTGCCTCACCCTGGTTCTGACCCATTTGTCTGCCTTCTTTCCCAATTCTTGGGGAGAGGTCAGATCAGAGTCCACCAGGTACTGATGCAACAACTGGTTCTGGCAATTATTTAGGATCTGTTCTCTCATCATCAGATTATACAATCCCTTGAAATCAGTAACCCTACTGCCAACCAGCCAACCCTCTAGAGCCTTGGTTGCACAATCAACAAAGTCAGTCCAGTCCTGAGTCTGTGCCTTCTGGGTATCTCTGAACTTTAACCTGTACTGCTCAGTGGTTAAGCCAAACCCATCTATCAGTGCACTCTTCAGGACCTCATAATCATCAGCATCCTCCTCTCTAACAGTGAGGAGCTTGTCTCTTCCTTTATCTGAAAAGGAGAGCCACAAGATTGCTGCCCACTGCTTTTGGGGGACCTGCTGTACTCTACAGGCCCTCTCCATAGCAGTTATCCATTTGTGGATATCATCCCCACTCTGGTAGGGAGGAACAACCTTGCTCAGGTTCCTATGGTCAGGGACATATTCTCTGCCTCTAGGGACACTGTTGCTGCCACCAGGGGGTTCTAAACCCTCCCTTCTGGAAGCTCTCTGGATCTCCAGGGCTTCTCTATCCAGTGCCAACTGCTTGGTTCTGAGGGCCACTTTGGCTTCCTCATACTGGAGCAGTTTGCACCTTCTCTCAGAGGAGGTCTCTCTTAAGTTAAAGTATGAGCTCCTCTCTTGGACAAATTCTCTGCCAGAGTGATAAGAGTGCTCAGATTCCCTGGAAGGGGATCTGTGCCTCTCATCCACTCTGCCAGTTCTCTTAGGGAGAACTCCTCTGTCCTGTTCAGGCTCCTTGAAGCCTGGCCCTTCAACCACAGAGTCTTGGTCATTCGGATTGTCCTCATCTGACCCAGATACTATGATTGACCCACCCACTGATTCAGACCCCTTAGCTCCTAGAGCCAATCTAAGGTCATCTGCTGTCAGCAGATCTATCAGGTGTAGTGTTGAGGGACTCTGTCCTGTCCTCAGGTGTCTGTCAACACACATGGCTCTCAAGTCAGAGAAAGCCATGTCCTTATACTGAGGCTGAGTGGATCCACTGGGTCCACCCCTTAAGGACATTCTAGTGTTGTGCAGTGTTGTACTACCTACACTAGTTTGTGGCCTACTGATCCTAGCTTGAGCTGTGGAAAGGGTGTGCTATCCCTTGGAACACAGCTCTAAGTTCAGTAGAACTTATTGATACTAAGCTTGACTTTATATGTACCTTGAGTACCTATAATGGTTTTCAGTTAGTAATTCAAATAGAGATTTTCTGGTAAAACAATGGCAAGCTGGAATCCCACACGCTGCCCACCAATGTGAGAAGTTGGCCTGGTATATGCTGTTCACTAATTAAAGTGGACACCTTGCACCAGGGCAAATCGACTCTTATGGTAGATAGGTTTAAGACAACCTTTTAAAGAAAGCTATCCTAGTGGTAGCTGTGGAGAGCAGCCTTCAGGCTAAGTCTCGGAGGAATGTAAAGCAGCTTGTTTTACCATATAATCTCTTGAATCACCAAATGAAAAGACACCACACAGGTATATATATCAAATATATATGTATTTATTTCTAAATAACTCTCTACTAATCTCTTTATGAGATTAGAAGACAAACATATGCACAAATCAACGTTTCACAATAAGTTAAGCACAAAATATGGCTGGGGCCCTAGGGGCGTACCAGACCATATACTAAGTAAGAGACTTAGAAACAACGACTTGCAAGGAGACAAGGCCTAGGGCCTTCAGAAGTGCTGGGGCCTCACGAAACCACCCAAGGCAGGTAAGTAAAGGACCCACGGGGGACGCGTGCAGTGTGGATACACAGGCGCGAATCGCCGTTAACTTCAATGGGGCAAGTCGCGGTTGGAAATAAAGAGTTTTAGGATACTTCGGGAGAACCTACAAGCAAGTCACTTACAGGGTAAGTAGTTCTAGGGCCCACACCCACAGGAGCACCGTAGTGCTGGAGTTACCTCACCCAGGGAAGCCGGGTGCACAGGTGTCCTTTGGTGTCGGGTCGCGGCGTCGTTTTCAATGGCGAACAAAGAAGACTTGCTGCTTGCGGGAGCTGAAGAAGTGTCCGGTGGAATCCAAGCCTGGATTCTGAAGAAGGATGACCTGAAAGCAGAGGGGACAGTGTTCAAAGTCACTTGGCAGTGACCCGGGGCAAGGAAGATGGATGCCCACCGTCGTCGGTCGCTTCAGGTCGGTTGCGGGTGCCTTGACTCTTCAGCCACGTGGTCCAGGAGGCGTCGACGACGACCAGGAGCTGGATTCGGTGTGTCCCTCGACGTCTGCAGCTGACTGCGGTGTCGGCAACTCGATCGGAGCCAACAAGCCTTGGCAGCCGCAAGTCTCGGGGAGATGAAGAAAAGTCGATGGCGCAGACCAGCAAGGTCTGTGGAACTCACCCAGCGAGGGTAAGTCAGGGCAGGCCTGGAGCAACCAGGGGAGCCCTTTGGTTTCTTTAAGAAGTCTTCTGGGGACCCACAAGCCAGCGGGCAAGGGATCGCGAAGACACCTCGGGCGGAATCACTCAACAGGGGCCCACGGTCACTCGGGACGGTGTAGGCCTCTGATCTTCGGAGGGATTCCTGCTGGAGGTCGGGACCACACGTGGTCCAAAGCACAAGTTCGTAGAACGTTGTGAAGGGGTTGCACTCGACAATAGTGCACGGTACCCAGGGGTCGCGGTTCCTCGTTACTCGTGGGGTCCACTTGCCTCAGCTTCGCTGGGGACTCACGATGGCCTGGGAGAGGTCAGGAAATCCACTTCTTGGGCTGCAGGGACTTCGGACTCCGGCGGGAGCGGCGTAGTTTGCGACCGTCGTTGTCGTTTTTGGTGCCTGCCAAGCAGGGGAGTCACTCCTTGACTCCAAGGGAGATTCTTCTGTCTTCCAAAGGTAGTGGAACGTCGAAGGGCCAGGATTCTTCTGTAGAGCGTCGTCCAGGGGTTATCTGCTTTGCAATGGCAAGGTTCCCCCTCTTATACTAAAAAGAGGGGATGGACTAGCTCTATGACCCCACCTATGGGAGGGTCAAGGGAGGGGGTGGCTACACCCACTTCCCTTTGTCCAGTTTCGCGCCAGAGCAGGGGCAGGTAGCCCCTGAGCTGGTTTGAACTGGCATATGCACAGAGGAGCCTTCTGCTCCCCCAGTGCAGGACTTCAAAGCACTCTAAGAGTGCACCCACCCAGCCCCAATACACTAAACCCTGTCTGGAAGGTGGTTACACCTCCCTGTGACAGGATGCCTATTGTTGGGCTTCCTCCACTGCGAGTTTCGGTCATCAGCAGGAGGGCAGCCCAGTGTCTGTGACTGGTGGCATCCATTTTGTGATGCCAGGGCTCTTTAGGATTCTACCGCGTTTCCACAGCAGGTACATGTCTTATCCCTCTAGAAGGGTGGAATGCTACCCCGCCGCCAAGATTGGCGGGGGTAGTATTCCAAGATGTTTGACACCAAACACGACATGTTTTGATGCAGCCATTCCAAAGTTAGCATTTACCGCGAGGATATAATGCACTTAAATAGTATATGGTTTAACCGCATCCACAAACAGCACCAGAGAATGGACTCTGAGAACTGCAGAGGGGCCCTGCTCATGCAGAGGCACCCCCTCACATAGAAGCCAAGCACCCTGCCCTCAGGATTGATAGGGCCTGCCTTAGGGGTGACTGATAGGTTTATATGTGTGTGCAGGAGAGATATAGGAAACCTATATCTCAGTGAGGGGTGCTAGCACCACCTCACCCAGGCTGCAGTAGCAGGCCTGTGGTGTCAGATTTAGACTGCTTCCCAGGGGTGGCATAACACATGCTGCAGCCCCTGGGAGGCCTGTGAAGTACCTATGCCCTTGGCACCTAAGGTACCATATACTAGGGACTCATAAGGCACCACAGTATCCAATCACTAGTGCACCTAGAGTGCACTCCATGTCGTTTAGAGAGAACAGAGAGGCTGGGGCCCTGATTGGCAGGGACCCAGCCAGACTATAGCCAGAAACCAGTGCTAACATCAGAAAAAAAGTGGGGGCAACATAAGAGGCAGATCCTACTCTCCTACATATCTAATCTGATCGACTGGTAGTATTGATTCGCAGACCGTCTAGTTATTATTTATGATCACAAATCCAGTGTTCCATTCTGATTCCAGAATACTATACCTAAGTACCACCTGACCTTGCCCACCTATTCAGACGGGCCAATTGTTCACTAACTCTGCATTTCCATTTATTTTAGTCCTCAAAAATGCATAGATGGAGGACACATGCATACATTTTTGCATACACCAAATTGTTGGGTGGCTGCTGCTGATGTTCTGCTAAGCCTATTACTCACTCACTAAACAAACTACAAAAGGTTCTACTAAGGACTGGAGTAAGCAGCACTCAGCAGCACGTGACGTGAGTCACGTGACAGAGGATGCGTCACCGTCACGCAGACCGCTTAAAAATTACCAACTAATACTAAGTAACTAAACTACCTATCCACCACTATCTTACTGACAGGAGGGCAAAGAAAGGACTAGAGTCTCTCTAGCATTACCTAACTTAAGTTCTCTAAAGAAAACTCTTACATAATCAGCCCAAGCGGCGCAAAGTTGCAAACAAGTAAGATTAGTAGCGCCGAGCACCAGTGTCTAGAAGAATAACAATCACTAAAGATTTTTAAACTTAAGTTTACCTGCAATGTAAGCAGCAGCATTCTTGCTATTCGGAAAAAAATGTATATTCGCAATAACAGTAACACAGTCTAGAGAACACACAATAGTATTAGCTACTCACAAAGCCCCACGACCTCTACACCTAGCAGGTCCAGCAGGTCCTGCTCCTGGTCCAAGATGTCTGACCACCGGTGGGTCAGCTGGTTATGGGTGCACCGGACCTCAGAGCAGCGAAACACTGCCCGGCGCACCCTCGCCCACCGGTGGTGATGCTCCTGGGTAGCGTACCCAGAGCCAAGCCTGCTGCCAAGGTCAAGGGGAGGTAGCGCTGCACAAAAAAACAAGGGTGGCCACCTCCGCCTCGCTGAATAGGGACCGGGCCTGCACCCCTGGTAGGTGCAGTCTGCTGCAAGGCAGGCGGCTCTGGGCGCAGGCACCTTGCCCTTGGAGCCGGTTCCTTTCCTTAGCCATGGTTCTGGGATGGGCGGGGGCGGAAAGAAAATTTAGCAGGAAAAAATAAAGTTAGGGGAAGAAGTAGAAGAGTAAAGAAGGAAGTAATATAAAACTATAGAAAAGTTTTAAAAAACGCAGTAAAACTAGAAACAAAACACAAAATGTAGACTTAGGGAAAGAGAGGGATAGATAATAAATAAAAAAGATCAGAAAAACAGGGTAAAATACAAAGGATTGAAAAGATTGGAGAGGGATTGAAAAACAGGCCCCAGAACCATGCAAAAGATAGGAAAACAAGATGGCGATGCCCATTGGCGACCGCGTGGTGAAGTTCGCGCGATATTTCCGCCAAACACATCATCCGCATTGCCGAATGTCAAAAACATCTCGCGAGCATACGCGAGCATAACGCGAGCATACGCGAGACAACGCGAGCATGCGGAAACAAGCAACTCTGCATGCTCGCGGAGTTCTTGTACAACTTTGCTCAGGGTTAGCAGAAAGAAGAAGAAAGGTGTTGAAAGAGGAAGAAAGGTGCAGAAAGAGGAAGAAAGGTGCAGAAAGAAGCAAGAGAAGTGCAGAAAGAAGCAAGAGGGGTACAGAAAGAGGAAGAAAGGTGCAGAAAGAAGCAAGAGAAGTGCAGAAAGAGGACGAAAGATGCAGAAAGAAGCAGGAGAAGTGCAGAAAGAAGCAAGAGAGGTGCAGAAAGAAGCAAGAGAAGTAATGAAAGAAGCAAGAGAGGTGCAGAAAGAAGCAAGAGAAATGATGAAAGAGGCAAGAGAGGTGCAGAAATAAGCCAGAGAGGTGTATACAAAAAGAGAGTGAGGTGCAGAAAGAGGCAAGAGAGGTACAGAAAGAGGCAAGAGAGGTGCAGAAAAAGCAAGAGAGGTGCAGAAAGAAGCAAGAGAGGTTCAGAAAGAAACAAGACAGGTGGAGAAATAGGAAGAGAGGTGCCGAAAGACGACAAAAGGTGCAGAAAAAAGCAAGAAATGTACAGAAAGAAGCAAGAGAGGTACAGAAAGAAAAGAGTGAGGTACAGAAAGAAGCAAGTGAGGTACAGAAAGAGGCAAGAGAGGTGCAGAAAGAAGCAAGAAAGGTGCAGAAAGAAGCAAGAGAGGTGCAGAAAGAAGCATGGGAGGTGCAGAAAAAGGAAGAACGGTACAAAAAGAGGCAAGAGAAGTACAGAAAGAGGAAGAAAGGTGCAGAAAGAAGCAAGAGAAGTGCAGAAAGAGACAAGAAAAATGCAAAAAGAGGAAGAGAGGTGCATAAAGAAGCAAGAGAGATATAGAAAGAGGCAAGAGAAGTACAGAAAGAGGAAGAAAGGTACAGAAAGAAGCAAGAGAAGTGATGAAAGAAGCATGAGGGGTGCAGAAAAAGCAAGAGAGCTGCAGAAAGAAGCAAGAGAGGTTCAAAAAGAAACAAGACAGGTGGACAAATAGGAAGAAAGGTGCTGAAAGAGGACGGAAGGTGCAGAAAAAAACAAGAAAAGTACACAAAGAAGCAAGAGAGGTACAGAACGAAAAGAGTGAGGTGCAGAAAGAAGCAAGTGAGGTATAGAAAGAGGCAAGAGAGGTGCAGAAAGAAGCAAGAGAGGTGCAGAAAGAAGAAAGAGAAGTGCAGGAAGGGGCAAGAGAGGTACAGAAAGAACCATGAGAGGTGCAGAAAGAAGTAAGAGGTACAGAAAGAGGCAAGAGAAGTGCAGAAAGAAGCAAGAGAAGTACAGGAAGGGGCAAGATAGGTGCAGAAAGAAGCAAGAGAGGTGCAGAAAGAAGCAAGGGAGTTGCAGAAAAAGGAAGAACGGTACAAAAGAGGCAGGAGAAGTACAAAAAGAGGAAGAAAGGTGCAGAAAGAAGCAAGAGAGATACACAAAGAGGCAAGAGAAGTGCTGAAAGAGGAAGAAAGGTGCAGAAAGAAGCAAGAGAAGTGATGAAAGAAGCAAGAGAGGTGCAGAAAGAAGCAAGAGAAATGATGAAAGAGGCAAGAGAGGTGCAGAAATAAGCAAGAGAGGTATATACAAAAGAGAGTGAGGTGCAGAAAGAGGCAAGAGAGGTACAGAAAGAGGCAAGAGGGGTGCAGAAAAAGCAAGAGAGGTGCAGAAAGAAGCAAGAGAGGTTCAAAAAGAAACAAGACAGGTGGAGAAATAGGAAGAAAGGTGCCGAAAGAGGACGAAAGGTACAGAAAAAAGCAAGAAAAGTACAGAAAGAAGCAAGAGAGGTACAGAAAGAAAAGAGTGAGGTGCAGAAAGAAGCAAGTGAGGTACAGAAAGAGGCAAGAGAGGTGCAGAAAGAAGCAAGAGAGGTGCAGAAAGAAGCATGTGAGGTGCAGAAAAAGGAAGAACGGTACAACAAGATCCAAGAGAAGTACAGAAAGAGGAAGAAAGGTACAGAAAGAAACAAGAGAAGTGCAGAAAGAGACAAGAAAAGTACAGAAAGAAGAAGAAAGGTGCATAAAGAAGCAACAGAGATATAGAAAGAGGCAAGAGAAGTGCAGAAAGAGGAAGAAAGGTGCAGAAAGAAGCAAGAGAAGTGATGAAAGAAGCAAGAGAGGTGCAGAAAGAAGCAAGAGAAATGATGAAAGAGGCAAGAGAGGTGCAGAAAGAAGCAAGAGAGGTGCATAAAAAAGAAAGTGATGTGCAGAAAGAGGCAAGAGAGGTGCAGAAAGAGGCAAAAGGGGTGGAGAAAAAGCAAGAGAGGTGCAGAAAGAAGCAAGAGAGGTGCAAAAAGAAACAAGACAGGTGGAGAAATAGGAAGAAAGGTGCCAAAAGAGGAAGAAAGGTACATAAAAAAGCAAGAAAAGTGCAGAAAGAAGCAAGAGCGGTACAGAAAGAAAACAGTGAGGTGCAGAAAGAAACAAGTGAGGTACAAAAAGAGGCAAAAGAGGTGCAGAAAGAAGCAAGAGAAGTGCAGGAAGGGGCAAGAGAGGTGCAGAAAGAAACATGAGAGGTGCAGAAAGAAGTAAGAGGTACAGAAAGAGGCAAGAGAAGTACAGAAAGAGGCAGGAGAAGTGCAGAAAGAGAAAGAAGGGTGCAGAATGAAGCAAGAGAAATGCTGAAAGAGGCAAGAGAGGGAGGCACAGAAAGAGTACAGAGTGCTGCAGAAAGAAGCAAGAGAGGTGCAGAAAGAAGCAAGACAGGTGCAGAAAAAGAGTGAGGTGCAGAAAGAGGTAAGAGAGGTGCAGAAAGAGGCAAGAGAGGTGGAGAAACAGGAAAGAGAGGTGCAGAAAAAGCAAGAAAGGTGCAGAAAGAAGTAAGAGGTGCAGAAATAGGAAGAAAGGTGCTGAAAGAAGAAGAAAGGTGCAGAAAGAAGCAAGAAAAGTGTAGGAAGAAGCAAGAGATGTACAGAAAGAAGACAGTGAGGTGCAGGAAGAGGCAAGTGAGGAACAGACAGAGGCAAGAGAGGTGCAGAAAGAAGCAAGAGAAGTGCAGAAAGAAGCAACAGAGGTGCAGAAAGAGGCAAGAGAAATGCATAAAGAGGAAGAAAGGTGCAGAAAGAAGCAAGAGAAATACAGAAAGAGGCAAGAGAAACACAGAAAGAATAAAGAGTGCTGCAGAAAGAAGCAATAGAGATGCAGAAAGAGGCAAGAGGGGTGCAGAATAAGCAAGAGAGGTGCAGAAAGAAGCAAGAGAGATACAGAAAGAAGGAAAAGGTGCAGAAAAAGGCAAGAGTAGTGCAGAAAAAGGCAAGCGAAGTGCAGTAGGAGGAACAAAGGCAAAGATAGAGGAAGAAAGGTGCAGAAAGAGGAAGGAAGGTGCTGAACGAAGCAAGAGAAGTGCAGAAATTGAAAGAGAAAGAAAGATGCAGAATAAAAGAAGCGTAGTGCAGGAAGAGGCAAGGGACGTGCAGAAGGAGGAAGAAAGGTGTAGACAGGAGCAGGAGAAGTGCAGAAAGAGGTAAGACATGTGCAGAAAGAGGCAAGAGAGGTGCAGAAAGAGGCAGGAGGGGTGCAAAAAAAGCAAGAGCGGTGCAGAAAGAAGCAAGAGAGGTGCAGAAAGAAAAAAGAGAGGTAGAGAAAGAAGCAAGAGAGGTGCAGAAAGAAGCAAGAGAGGTACAGAAAGAAGCAAGATAAGTGATAAAAGAGGGAAGAGAGGTGCAGAGAGAAGCAAGAGAGGTAGAGAAACAAGCAAGAGAAGCACAGAAAGAACAAGAGAAGTGATGAAAGGGGCATGATAGGTGCAGAAAGAAGCAAAAGAGGTGCAGAAAGAAGCAAGAGAGGTACAGAAAGAAGCAAGAGAGGTGCAGAAAAAAGAGTGAGGTGCAGAAAGAGGTAAGAGATGTGCAGAAAGAGGCAAGAGAGGTGCAGAAAGAGGCAGGAGGGGTGCAGAAAGAAGCAAGAGAGGTGCAGAAAGATGCAAGAGAAGTGATAAAAGAGCAAGAGAGGTGTAGAAAGAAGCAAGAGAGGTAAAAAATGAAGCAAGAGAGGTACAGAAAAATGCAAGAGAAGTGATGAAAGGGGCATGATAGGTACATAAAGAAGCAAGAGAGGTGCAGAAAGAAGCAAGAGAGGTGCAGAAAGATGCAAGAGATGTGCATAAAAAAGACGAGAAGTGCAGAAAGAAGAAGAAAGGTGCAGAAAGGAGCAAGAGTAATGCAGAAAGAGGCAAGCGAAGTGCAGAAAGAGGAAGAAAGGGGCCGAAAGAAGCAAGAGAAGCGATGAAAAAAGCAAAAGAGGTGCAGAAAGAAGCAAGAGAAGTGATAAAAGAGGCAAGAGAGGTGCAGAAAGAAGGAAGATAGACATAGAAAGAGGCAAGAGAAGTACAGAAAGAGGCAAGTAAGGTGCAGAGAGAAGAAAGAGAAATGCAGAAAAGGAAGGAAGATGCAGAAAGAAGAAGAAAGGTGCAGAAAAATTAAAGAGAAGTGCAGAAAGAAGCAAGAGAAGTGCAGAAAAAAGAATGAGGTACAGAAAGTAGTAAGAGAGGTGCAGAAAAAGGCAAGAGAGGTGCAGCAAGAGGCACAACAAATGCAGAAAAAGCAAGTGAGGCACAGAAAGAATAAAGAGTGCTGCAGAAAGAAGCTAGAGAGATGCAGAAAGAATAAAGAGAGGAGCAGAACAAAGAGTGAGGTGCAGAAAGAGGTAAGAGAGGTGCAGAAAGAGGCAAGAGAGGTGCAGAAAGAGGCAAGTGGGATGCAGAATAAGCAAGAGAGGTGCAGAAAGAAGAGAGGTGCAGAATGAAGGAGAGGTGCAGAAATAGGAAGAAAGGTGCCGAAAGAGGAAGAAAGGCAAAGAAATTAGCAAGAAAGAAGCAAGAGAGGTACAGAAAAAAGAGAGTGAGGTGCAGGAAGAAGCATGTGAGGTACAGAAAGACGCAAGAGAGGTGCAGAAAGAAGCAAGAGAAGTATAGAAAAAGGCAAGAGAGATGTAGAAAGAAGTAAGAGAAGTGCAGAAAGAAGCAAGAGAGGTGCAAAAATAGGCAAGAGATGTGCTGAAAGAAGCAAGAAAGGTGCAAAAAGAAGCAAGAGAGGTGCAGAAAGAGGAAAGAGAAGTGAGAAAGAGGAAGAGAGATGCAGAAAGAGGAAGAAAGGTACATAAAGAAGCAACAGAAGTGCAGAAAGAAGCAATAGAAGTGCAGAGAAAAGAGTGAGGTGCATCAAGAGGTAAAAGAGGTGCAGAAAAAGAAATAGAGGTGCAAACAGATGCAAGAGAGGTGCAGAAAGAAGGAAGCGAGGTGCAGAAGTAGAAAGAAAGATGCGGAAAGAGGAACAAATGCGCAGAAATAAGCAAGAGAGGTACAGAAATAAGACAATGAGGTGGAGAAAGAAGCAAGTGAGGTACAGAAAGAGGAAAAAGAGGTGCAGAAAGAAGCAAGAGATGTGCAGAAAGAAGCAAGAGAGGTGTAGAAAAATGCAAGAGAGGTGCAGAAAGAGGAAGAAAGAAGCAGAAAGAGGAAGAAAGGTGCATAAAGATGAAAGAGAATTGCAGAAAGAACCAAGAGAAGTGCAGAAAGGAGCAAGAGAAGTGCAGAAAGAAGCAAGAGAAGTGCATAAAAAAGAATAGAGGTACAGAAAGAGGCAAGAGAGGTGCAGAGAGAGAAAGAGGGGTGCAGAAAGAAGCAAGAGAGGTGCAGAAAGAAGCAAGAGAGGTGCAGAAAGAAGGAAGAGAGGTACAGAAATAGGAAGGAAGGAGCAGAAAGAGGAAGAAAGGCACAGAAAGAAACAAGTGAGGTACAGAAAGAAGAGAGTGAGGTGCAGAAAGAAGCAAGTGAGGTACAGAAAGAAGCACGAGAGGTGCAGAAAGAAGCAAGAAAAGTGTAGAATGAAGAAGACTGGTGCAGAAAGAAGGGAAGAGAGGGGCAGATAGAGGCAGTAGAAGTGCAGAAAGAGGCAAGAGAAGATCAGAAATAGGAAAGAGAGGTGCAGATAGAAGCAAGAGAGGTGCAGAGAGAGGCAAGAGAAGAGCAGAAAGAGGTAAGAGAGGTACAGAAAGAAGTAAGAAAGATACAGGAAGAAGCAAGAGCGGTGCAGAAAAAGGAAGAAAGATGCAGAAAGAGGAAGAAAGGTACAGAAAGAAGCAAGAGAAGTCCAGGACGAAGTAAGAGAAGTGTAGAAGAAAGCAAAGAGAGGTACAGAAAAATAGAGAGTGAGGTGTCGAAAGAGGTAAAAGAGGTGCAGAAAGAGGCAAGAGTGGTGGAGAAAGAAGCAAGAGAGGTGCAGAAATAGGTAGAAAGGTAACTAAATAGGAAGAAAGTTGCAGAAAGAGCAAGAGAAGTGATGAAGTAGCAAGAGAGGTGCAGAAATAAGCAAGAGAGGTATAGAAAAAAAGAGTAGTACAGAAAGAGGAAGAAAGATGCAGAAAGAGGAAGAAAGGTGCAGATAAATTGAAGAGAAGTGCAGAAAGAAGCAAGAGAAGTACAGAAAATAGAGAATGAGGTGCAGAAAGAGGTAAGAGAGGTGCAGAAAAAGGTAAGAGAGGTACAGCAAGAGGCACAAGGGATGCAGAAAAAGGAAGAGAGGCACAGAAAGAATAAAGAGTGCTGCAGAAAGAAGCTAGAGAGGTGCAGAAAGAGGCAAAGAGGTGCAGAAAGAAGAAAGAGAGGAGCAGAACGAAGAGAGTGAGGTGCAGAAAGAGGTAAGAGAGGTGCTGAAAGAGGCAAGAGAGGTGCAGAAAGAGGCAAGTGGGGTGCAGAATAAGCAAGAGAGGTGCAGGAAGAAGCAAGAGAGGTGCAGAATGAAGCAGAAGAGGTGCAGAAATAGGAAGAAAGGTGTCGAAAGAGGAAGAAAGACACAGAAAGTAGCAAGAAAGAAGCAAGAGAGGTACAGAAAGAAGAGAGTGAGGTGCAGGAGGAAGCAAGTGAGATACAGAATGACGCAAGAGAGGTGTAGAAAGAAGCAAGAGAAGTATAGAAAAAGGCAAGAGAGATGTAGAAAGAAGTAAGAGAGGTGCAGAAAGAGACAAGAGATGTGCTGAAAAAAGCAAGAAAGGTGCAGAAAGAAGCAAGAGAGGTGCAGAAAGAGGAAAGAGAAGTAGAGAAAGAGGAAGAAAGATACAGAAAGAGGACGAAAGGTGCAGAAAAAAGCAAGAAAAGTACACAAAGAAGCAAGAGAGGTACAGAAAGAAAAGAGTGAGGTGCAGAAAGAAGCACGTGAGGTACAGAAAGAGGCAAGAGAGGTACAGAAAGAAGCAAGAGAAGTGCAGGAAGGGGCAAGAGAGGTGCAGAAAGAACCATGAGAGGTGCAGAAAGAAGTAAGAGGTACAGAAAGAGGCAAGAGAAGTACAGAAAGAAGCAAGAGAAGTACAGGAAGGGGCAAGATAGGTGTACAAAGAAGCAAGAGAGGTGCAGAAAGAAGCAAGGGAGTTGCAGAAAAAGGAAGAACGGTACAAAAAGAGGCAGGAGAAGTACAAAAAGAGGAAGAAAGGTGCAGAAAGAGGCAAGAGAGATACACAAAGAGGCAAGAGAAGTGCAGAAAGAGGAAGAAAGGTGCAGAAAGCAGCAAGATAAGTGCAGAAAAAAGCAAGAGAGGCTCAGAAAGAAGCAAGAGAAATGATGATAGAAGCAAGAGGGGTGCAGAAATAAGCAAGAGAGGTATATACAAAAGAGAGTGAGGTGCAGAAAGAGGCAAGAGAGGTACAGAAAGAGGCAAGAGGGGTGCAGAAAAAGCAAGAGAGGTACAGAAAGAAGCAAGAGAGGTTCAAAAAGAAACAAGACAGGTGGAGAAATAGGAAGAAAGGTGCCGAAAGAGGACGAAAGGTGCAGAAAAAAGCAAGAAAAGTACAGAAAGAAGCAAGAGAGGTACAGAAAGAATAGAGTGAGGTGCAGAAAGAAGCAAGTGAGGTACAGAAAGAGGCAAGAGAGGTGCAGAAAGAAGCAAGAGAGGTGCAGAAAGAAGCATGTGAGGTGCAGAAAAAGGAAGAATGGTACAAAAAGAGGCAAGAGAAGTACAGAAAGAGGAAGAAAGGTGCAGAAAGAAACAAGAGAAGTGCAGAAAGAGACAAGAAAAGTACAGAAAGAGGAAGAAAGGTGCATAAAGAAGCAACAGAGAGTACAGAAAGAGGCAAGAGAAGTGCAGAAAGAGGAAGAAAGGTGCAGAAAGAAGCAAGAGAAGTGATGAAAGAAGCAAGAGAGGTACAGAAAGAAGCAAGAAAAGTGTAGAATGAAGAAGACTGAGTGCAGAAAGAAGGGAAGAGAGGGGCAGAAAGAGGCAGTAGAAGTGCAGAAAGAGGCAAGAGAAGATCAGAAATAGGAAAGAGAGGTGCAGATAGAAGAAAGAGAGGTGCAGAGAGAGGCAAGAAAAGAGCAGAAAGAGGTAAGAGAGGTACAGAAAGAAGTAAGAAAGGTACAGGAAGAAGCAAGAGCGGTGCAGAAAAAGGAAGAAAGATGCAGAAAGAGGAAGAAAGGTACAGAAAGAAGCAAGAGAAGTAAAGGACGAAGTAAGAGAAGTGTAGAAGAAAGCAAGAGAGGTACAGAAAGAAGCAAGAGAAGTGCATAAAATAGAGAATGAGGTGCAGAAAGAGGTAAGAGAGGTGCAGAAAAAGGCAAGAGAGGTGCAGCAAGAGGCACAAGGGATGCAGAAAAAGCAAGAGAGGCACAGAAAGAATAAAGAGTGCTGCAGAAAGAAGCTAGAGAGGTGCAGAAAGAGGCAAAGAGGTGCAGAAAGAAGAAAGAGAGGAGCAGAACGAAGAGAGTGAGGTGCAGAAAGAGGTAAGAGAGGTGCTGAAAGAGGCAAGAGAGGTGCAGAAAGAGGCAAGTGAGGTGCAGAAAGAAGCAAGAGAGGTGCAGGAAGAAGCAAGAGAGGTGCAGAATGAAGCAGGAGAGGTCCAGAAATAGGAAGAAAGGTGCCAAAAGAGGAATAAAGAGGAAGAGAGGCACAGAAAGTAGCAAGAAAGAAGCAAGAGAGGTACAGAAAGAAGAGAGTGAGATGCAGGAAGAAGCAAGTGAGGTACAGAAAGACACAAGAGAGGTATAGAAAGAAGCAAGAGAAGTATAGAAAAAGGCAAGAGAGATGTAGAAAGAAGTAAGAGAGGTGCAGAAAGAAGCAAGAGAGGTGCAGAAAGAGGCAAGAGATGTGCTGAAAGAAGCAAGAAAGGTGCAGAAAGAAGCAAGAAAGGTGCAGAAAGAAGCAAGAGAGGTGCTGAAAGAGGAAAGAGAAGTAGAGAAAGAGGAAGAAAGATGCAGAAAGAGGATGAAAGGTGCAGAAAAAAGCAAGAAAAGTACACAAAGAAGCAAGAGAGGTGCAGAAAGAAGCAAGAGTGAGGTGCAGAAAGAAGCAAGTGAGGTACAGAAAGAGGCAAGAGAGGTGCAGTAAGAATCAAGAGAAGTTCAGGAAGGGGCAAGAGAGGTGCAGAAAGAACCATGAGAGGTGCAGAAAGAAGTAAGAGGTACAGAAAGAGGCAAGATAAGTGCAAAAAGAAACAAGAGAAGTGCAGAAAGAGGAAGAAAGGTACAGAAAGAAGCAAGAGAAGTAAAGGACGAAGTAAGAGGAGTGTAGAAGAAAGCAAGAGAGGTACAGAAAGAAGCAAGAGATGTGCAGAAAAACAGAGAGTGAGGTGCCGAAAGAGGTAAAAGAGGTGCAGAAAGAGGCAAGAGAGGTGCAGAAAGAGGCAAGTGGGGTGCAGAATAAGCAATAGAGGTGCAGGAAGAAGCAAGAGAGGTGCAGAATGAAGCAGGAGAGGTGCAGAAATAGGAAGAAAGGTGCCAAAAGAGGAAGAGAGGCACAGAAAGTAGCAAGAAAGAAGCAAGAGAGGTACAGAAAGAAGAGAGTGAGGTGCAGGAAGAAGCAAGTGAGGTACAGAAACACACAAGAGAGGTGTAGAAAGAAGCAAGAGAAGTATAGAAAAAGGCAAGAGAGATGTAGAAAGAAGTAAGAGAGGTGCAGAAAGAAGCAAGAGGGGTGCAGAAAGAGGCAAGAGATGTGCTGAAAGAAGCAAGAAAGGTGCAGAAAGAAGCAAGAGAGGTGCAGAAAGAGAAAAGAGAAGTAGAGAAAGAGGAAGAAAGATGCAGAAAGAGGATGAAAGGTGCAGAAAAAAGCAAGAAAAGTACACAAAGAAGCAAGAGAGGTACAGAAAGAAAAGAGTGAGGTGCAGAAAGAAGCAAGTGAGGTACAGAAAGAGGCAAGAGAGCTGCAGAAAGAAGCAAGAGAAGTTCAGGAAGGGGCAAGAGAGGTGCAGAAAGAACCATGAGAGGTGCAGAAAGAAGTAAGAGGTACAGAAAGAGGCAAGAGAAGTGCAGAAAGAAACAAGAGAAGTGCAGGAAGGGGCAAGATAGGTGCAGAAAGAAGCAAGAGAGGTGCAGAAAGAAGCAAGGGAGTTGCAGAAAAAGGAAGAACAGTACAAAAATAGGCAGGAGATGTACAGAAAGAGGAAGAAAGGTGCAGAAAGAAGCAAGAGAGGTACACAAAGAGGCAAGAGAAGTGCAGAAAGAGGAAGAAAGGTACAGAAAGAAGCAAGAGAAGTGATGAAAGAAGCAAGAGAGGTGCAGAAATAAGCAAGAGAGGTATACAAAAAGAAGAGTGAGGTGCAGAAAGAGGCAAGAGAGGTACAGAAAGAGGCAAGAGAGGTGCAGAAAGAAGCAAGAGAGAGTACAGAAAGAAGCAAGAGAGGTTCAAAAAGAAGCAAGACAGGTGGAGAAATAGGAAGAAAGGTGCCGAAAGAGGACGAAAGGTGCAGAAAAAAGCAAGAAAAGTACAGAAAGAAGCAAGAGAGGTACAGAAAGAAAAGAGTGAGGTGCAGAAAGAAGCAAGTGAGGTACAGAAAGAGGCAAGAGAGGTGCAGAAAGAAGCAAGAGAGGTGCAGAAAGAAGCATGTGAGGTGCAGAAAAAGGAAGAATGGTACAAAAAGAGGCAAGAGAAGTACAGAAAGAGGCAAGAAAGGTGCAGAAAGAGGAAGAAAGGTGCATAAAGAAGCAACAGAGATATAGAAAGAAGCAAGAGAAGTGCAGAAAGAGGAAGAAAGGTGCAGAAAGAAGCAAGAGAAGTGATGAAAGAAGAGAGAGGTACAGAAAGAAGCAAGAAAAGTGTAGAATGAAGAAGACTGGTGCAGATAGAAGGGAAGAGAGGGGCAGATAGAGGCAGTAGAAGTGCAGAAAGAGGCAAGAGAAGAGCAGAAATAGGAAAGAGAGGTGCAGATAGAAGCAAGAGAGAGTGCAGAAAGAGGCAAGAGAAGAGCAGAAAGAGGTAAGAGAGGTACAGAAAGAAGTAAGAAAGGTACAGGAAGAAGCAAGAGCGGTGCAGAAAGAAGGAAGAAAGATGCAGAAAGAGGAAGAAAGGTGCAGAAAGAAGCAAGAGAAGTGAAGGACAGAAGCAAGAGAAGTGTAGAAAGAGCAAGAGAGGTGCAAAATGAAGCAAGAGAGGTGCAGAAATAGGAAGAAAGGTGTCGAAAGAGGAAGAAAGACACAGAAAGTAGCAAGAAAGAAGCAAGAGGTACAGAAAGAAGAGAGTGAGGTTCAGGAGGAAGCAAGTGAGATACAGAATGACGCAAGAGAGGTGTAGAAAGAAGCAAGAGAAGTATAGAAAAAGGCAAGAGAGATGTAGAAAGAAGTAAGAGAGGTGCAGAAAGAGGCAAGAGGGGTGCAGAAAGAGGCAAGAGATGTGCTGAAAAAAGCAAGAAAGGTGCAGAAAGAAGCAAGAGAGGTGCAGAAAGAGGAAAGAGAAGTAGAGAAAGAGGAAGAAAGATACAGAAAGAGGCAAGAGAGGTGCAGAAAGAAGCAAGAAAAGTACACAAAGAAGCAAGAGAGGTACAGAAAGAAGAAGAGTGAGGTGCAGAAAGAAGCAAGTGAGGTACAGAAAGATGCAAGAGAGGTGCAGAAAGAAGCAAGAGAGGTGCAGGAAGAGGCAAGAGAGGTGCAGAAAGAACCAAGAGAGGTGCAGAAAGAAGTAAGAGAGGTACAGAAAGAGGCAAGAGAAGTACAGAAAGAAGCAAGAGAAGTACAGAAAGAGGCAAGATAGGTGCACAAAGAAGCAAGAGAAGGTGCAGAAAGAAGCAAGGGAGTTGCAGAAAGAAGGAAGAAGCGCAGAAAAGAGGCAGGAGAGGTGCAGAAAGAGGAAGAGAAGTGCAGAAAGAGGCAAGAGAGATGCACAAAGAGGCAAGAGAAGTGCAGAAAGAGGAAGAAAGGTGCAGAAAGAAGCAAGCGAAGTGCATGAAAGAAGCAAGAGAGGTGCAGAAAGAAGCAAGAGAAGTGATGAAAGAGGCAAGAGAGGTTCAGAAATAAGCAAGAGAGGTGTAGACAAGAAGCGAGAGAGGTGCAGAAAGAGGCAAGAGAGGTACAGAAAGAGGCAAGAGAGGTGCAGAAAAAGCAAGAGAGGTGCAGAAAGAAGCAAGAGAGGTTCAGAAAGAAACAAGACAGGTGGAGAAATAGGAAGAAAGGTGCAGAAAGAGGAAGAAAGGTGCAGAAAGAAGCAAGAGAAGTACAGAAAGAAGCAAGAGAGGTACAGAAAGAAAAGAGTGAGGTGCAGACAGAAGCATGTGAGGTGCAGAAAAAGGAAGAACGGTATAGAAAGAAGCAAGAGAGGTGCAGAAAGAGACAAGAAAAGTGCAGAAAGAGGAAGAAAGGTGCAGAAAGAAGCAACAGAAGATATAGAAAGAGGCAAGAGAAGTGCAGAAAGAGGAAGAGAGGTGCAGAAAGAAGCAAGAGAAGTGCATGAAAGAAGCAAGAGAGGTGCAGAAAGAAGCAAGAGAAATGCATGAAAGAGGCAAGAGAGGTGCAGAAAGAAGCAAGAGAGGTGCAGAAAAAAGCAAGAGAGGTGCAGAAAGAGAGCAAGAGAGGTGCAGAAAGAAGCAAGAGAGGTGCAGAAAGAGGCAAGACAGGTGGAGAAATAGGCAAGAAAGGTGCCAGAAAGAGGAAGAAAGGTACAGAAAAAAGCAAGAAAGAGTAGCAGAAAGAAGCAAGAGAGGTACAGAAAGAAGAAAGTGAGGTGCAGAAAGAAGCAAGAGAGGTACAGAAAGAAGCAAGAGAGGTGCAGAAAGAAGCAAGAGAAGTGCAGAAAGAGGCATGAGAGGTGCAGAAAGAAGCATAGAGAGGTGCAGAAAGAAGCAAGAGAGGTGCAGAAAGAGGCAAGAGAGGTACAGAAAGAGGCAGCAGAAGTGCAGAAAGAGAAAGAGAGGTACAGAAAGAAGCAAGAGAAGTGCTAGAAAGAGAGCAAGAGAGGGAGGCAGAGAAAATACAGAGTGCTGCAGAAAGAAGCAAGAGGTGCAGAAAGAAGCAAGACAGGTGCATAAAAAAGAGAGTGAGGTGCAGAAAGAGGCAAGAGAGGTGGAGAAACAGGAAGAGAGGTGCAGAAAGAAGCAAGAGAGGTGCAGAAAGAGGCAAGAGAGGTGCAGAAAGAGGAAGAAAGGTGCAGAAAGAAGAAGAGGTGCAGAAAGAAGCAAGAGAAGTGCAGTAAAGAAGCAAGAGAGGTACAGAAGAGAAGACAGTGAGCTGCAGGAAGAGGCAAGTGAGGAACAGAAAGAGGCAAGAGAGGTGCAGAAAGAAACAAGAAAGGTGCAGAAAAAGCAACAGAGGTGCAGAAAGAGGCAAGAGAAATGCATAAAGAGGAAGAGAAGTGCAGAAAGAAGCAAGAGAAGTACAGAAAGAGGCAAGAGAAACGCAGAAAGAAGTAAAGAGAGTGCAGAAAGAAGCAAGAGAGATGCTGAAAAAGGCAAGAGAGGTGCAGAAATAAGCAAGAGAGGTGCAGAAAGAAGCAAGAGAGTACAGAAAGAAGCAAGAGAGGTGCAGAAAGAAGGCAAGAGAGATGCAGAAAGAAGGCAAGCGAAGTGCAGAAGGAGGCAAGAGAAGGCAGAGAAGAGGAAGAAAGGTGCAGAAAGAGGAAGGAAGGTGCAGAACGAAGCAAGAGAAGTGCAGAAATTGAAAGAGAAAGAAAGGTGCAGAATAAAACAAGTGTAGTGCAAGAGACAAGGGACGTGCAGAAGGAAGAAGAAAGGTGTAGACAGGAGCAGGAGAAGTGCAGAAAGAGGCAAGAGAGGTGCAGAAAAAACGAGAGGTAGAGAAAGAAGCAAGAGATGTGCAGAAAGAAGCAAGAGAGGTGCAGAAAGAAGCAAGATAAGTGATAAAAGAGGGAAGAGAGGTGCAGAGAGAAGCAAGAGAGGTAGAGAAACAAGCAAAAGAAGCACAGAAAGAACGAGAAGTGATGAAACGGGCATGATAGGTGCAGAAAGAAGCAAAAGAGGTGCAGAAAGGAGCAAGAGAGGTGCAGAAAGAAGCAAAAAAGGTGTAGAAAGAAGCAAGAGAGGTGCAGAAAGAAGCAAGAGGTGCAGAAAAAAGAGAGTGAGGTGCAGAAAGAGGTAAGAGATGTGCAGAAAGAGGCAAGAGAGGTGCACAAAGAAGCAAGAGAGGTGCAGAGAGAAGAAAGAGAAGTGCAGAAAAGGAAGGAAGATGCAGAAAGAAGAAGAAAGGTGCAGAAAAATTGGAGAAGTGCAGAAAGAAGCAAGAGAAGTGCAGAAAAAAGAATGAGGTGCAGAAAGTGGTAAGAGAGGTGCAGAAAAAGGCAAGAGAGGTGCAGAAAGAAGAAAGAGAGGAGCAGAACAAAGAGAGTGAGGTGCAGAAAGAGGTAAGAGAGGTGAAGAAAGAGGCAAGAGAGGTGCAGAAAGAGGCAAGTGGGGTGCAGAATAAGCAAGAGAGGTGCAGAAAGAAGCAAGAGAGGTGCAGAATGAAGGCAAGAGGTGCAGAAATAGGAAGAAAGGTTCAGAAAGAGGAAGAAAGGCAAAGAGAAGTAGCAAGAAAGAGGCAAGAGAGTGCAGAAAAAGAGAGTGAGGTGCAGAAAGAAGCAAGTGAGGTACAGAAAGACGCAAGAGAGGTGCAGAAAGAAGCAAGAGAAGTATAGAAAAAGGCAAGAGAGATGTAGAAAGAAGCAAGAGAGGTGCAGAAAGAAGCAAGAGAGGTGCAGAAATAGGCAAGAGATGTGCAGAAAGAAGCAAGAGAGGTGCAAAAAGAAGCAAGAGAGGTGCAGAAAGAGGCAAGAGAAGTGCAGAAAGAGGAAGAGAGGTGCAGAAAGAGGAAGAAAGGTGCATAAAGAAGCAACAGAAGTGCAGAAAGAAGCAAGAGAAGTGCAGAAAGAAGAAAGTAGAGGTGCATAAAGAGGCAAAAGAGGTGCAGAAAAAGCAATAGAGGTGCAGAAAGATGCAAGAGAGTGCAGAAAGAAGCAAGAGAGGTGCAGAAGTAGAAAGAAAGGTGCGGAAAGACGAACAAATGCGCTGAAATAAGCAAGAGAGGTACAGAAAGAAGACAGTGAGGTGGAGAAAGAAACAAGTGAGATACAGCAGAGACAAGAGAGGTGCAGAAAGAAGCAAGAGATGTGCAGAAAGAAGCAAGAGAGGTGCAGAAAAATGCAAGAGAGGTGCAGAAAGAGGAAGAAAGAAGCAGAAAGAGGCAAGAAAGGTGCAGAAAGATGAAAGAGAAGTGCAGAAAGAAGCAAGAGAAGTGCAGAAAGAGGCAAGAGAAGTGCAGAAAGAAGAAAGAAAGTGCATAAAAAAGAATGAGAGGTGCAGAAAGAGGCAAGAGAGGTGCAGAGAGAAGCAAGAGTAGTGCAGAAAAAGCAACAGAGGTGCAGAAAGAAGCAAGAGAGGTGCAGAAAGAAGGAAGAGAGGTGCAGAAATAGGAAGAAAGGAGCGGAAAGAGGAAGACCTGCACAGAAAGAAACAAGAGAGGTACAGAAAGAAGCGAGTGAGGTGCAGAAAGAAGCAAGAGAGGTGCAGAAAGAGGCAAGAGAAGTGCAGAAAGAAGCAAGAAAAGTGCAGATTGTAGAAGACTGGTGCAGAAAGAAGGAAGAGAGGTGCAGAAAGAGGCAGTAGAAGCGCAGAAAATGGCAAGAGAAGAACAGAAAGAGGAAAGAGAGGTGCAGATAGAAGCAAGAGAGGTGCAGAGAGAGGCAAGAGAAGAGCAGAAAGAGGAAGAAAGGTACAGGAAGAAGCAAGAGCGGTACAGAAAGAAGCAAGAGAGGTGCAGAAAAAGGAAGAATGATGCAGAAAGAGGAAGAAAGGTATAGAAAGAAGCAAGAGAAGTGCAGGACAGAAGTAAGAGAAGTGTAGAAGAAAGCAAGAGAGGTAGAGAAAGAAGCAAGAGATGTGCAGAAAAACAGAGAGTGAGGTGCCGAAAGAGGTAAAAGAGGTGCAGAAAGAGGCAAGAGGGGTGGAGAAAGAAGCAAGAGAGGTGCAGAAAGAAGCAAGAGGGGTGCAGAAATAGGTAGAACGGTACCTAAATAGGAAGAAAGGTGCAGAAAAAGCAAGAGAATTGATGAAAGAAGCAAGAGAGGTGCAGAAATAAGCAAGAGAGGTACAGAAAAAAAGAGTAGTGCAGAAAGAGGAAGAAAGATGCAGAAAGAGGAAGAAAGGTCCAGATAAATTGAAGAGAAGTGCAGAAAGAAGCAAGAGAAGTGCAGAAAATAGAGAATGAGGTACAGAAAGAGGTAAGAGAGGTGCAGAGAAAGGCAAGAGAGGTGCAGCAAGAGGCACAAGGGATGCAGAAAAAGCAAGAGAGGCACAGAAAGAATAAAGAGTGCTGCAGAAAGAAGCTAGAGAGGTGCATAAAGAGGCAAAGAGGTGCAGAAAGAAGAAAGAGAGGAGCAGAACAAAGAGAGTGAGGTGCAGAAAGAGGTAAGAGAGGTGCTGAAAGAGGCAAGAGAGGTACAGAAAGAGGCAAGTGGGGTGCAGAATAAGCAAGAGAGGTGCAGGAAGAAGCAAGAGAAGTATAGAAAAAGGCAAGAGAGATGTAGAAAGAAGTAAGAGAGGTGCAGAAAGAAGCAAGAGGAGTGCAGAAAGAGGCAAGAGATGTGCTGAAAGAAGCAAGAAAGGTGCAGAAAGAAGAAGAGAGGTGCAGAAAGAGGAAAGAGAAGTAGAGAAAGAGGAAGAAAGATGCAGAAAGAGGAAGAAAGGTGCATTCAGAAGCAAGAGAAGTTCAGAAAGAAGCAAGAGAAGTGCAGAGAAAGAAGCAATGAGGTGCAAAAAGAAGCAAGAGAGGTGCAGAAAGAGGAAGAGAGGTGCAGAAAGAAGCAAGAGAGGTACAGAAAGAAGCAAGAGAGGTGCAGAAAGAAGAAGGAAGAGAGGTGCAGAAATAGGAAGAGAGGTGCAGAAAGAGGAAGAGAGGTGCAGAAAGAAACAAGAGAGGTGCAGAAAGAAGCAAGAGAGGTGCAGAAAGAAGCAAGTGAGGTACAGAAAGAAGCAAGAGAGGTGCAGAAAGAAGCAAGGAAAAGGTGCAGAAAGAAGCAAGAGAGGTGCAGAAAGAAGGAAGAGAGGTGCAGAAAGAGGCAGGAGAAGTGCAGAAAGAGGAAGAAAAATGCAGGAAAAAGCAAGAGAGGTACAGAAAGAGGCAAGAGTGGTATAGAAAGAAGCAAGATGTGCAGAAAGAGGCAAGAGAGGAGCTAAAGAGGCAAGAGAGTTGCAGTAAGAGGCAAGAGAGGTACAGAAAAATGCAAGAGAAGTGCAGAAGGAGGAAGAAGGACACCAAAAGAGGAAGAAAGGCAAAGAAAGAGGAAGAAAGGTTCAGAAAGAGTAAGAAAGGTACAGAAATAAGCAAGAGAAGTGCAGAAAGAGGAAGAAAGGTGCATACAGAAGCAAGCAAAATAGAGGAAGAGGCAAGAGAAGTGTAGAAAGAGGAAGAAAGGTGCAGAAAGAAGCAAGAGAGATGAAGAAATAGGCAAGAGAAGTGCAGAAAGAGGAAGAAAGGTGCAGAAAGAAGCAAGAGAAATGCAGAAAGTGGCAAGAGAGGGAGGCACAGAAAGAATACATAGTGCTGCAGAAAGAAGCAAGACAGGTGCAGAAAAAAGAGAGTGAGGTACAGAAAGAGGTAAGAGAGGTACAGAAAGAGGCAAGAGAGGTGGAGAAACAGGAAAGAGAAGTGCAGAAAAAGCAAGAGAGGTGTAGAAAGAATAAAGAGAGGTGCAGAAATAGGCAAGAGAGGTGCAGAAAGAAGCAAGAAAGGTCCAGAAAGAAGCAACAGAGGTGCAGAAAGAGGAAAGAGAAGTAGAGAAAGAAGAAGAAAGATGCAGGAAGAAAGGTACAGAAAGAAGCAAGAGAAGTGCAGAAAGAGAGAGAGGTGCATCAAGAGGTAAAAGAGGTGCAGAAAGAAGCAAGAGAGGTGCAGAAAGATGCAAGAGAGGTGCAGAAAGAAGGAAGAGAGGTGCAGAAATAGAAAGAAAGGTACAGAAAGAGGAAGAAATGTGCAGAAATAAGCAAGAGAGGTACAGAAAGAAGACAGTGAGGTGGAGAAAGAAGCAAGTGAGGTACAGAAAAAGGCAAGAGAGGTACAGAAAGAAGCAAGAGAGGTGCAGAAAGAGGAAGAAGCAGAAAGAGGAAGAAAGGTGCAGAAAGATGAAAGAGAATTGCAGAAAGAACCAAGAGAAGTGCAGAAAAGAGCAAGAGAAGTGCAGAAAGAAGCAAGAGAAGTACAGAACAAAAGAATGAGATGCAGAAAGAGGCAAGAGAGGTGCAGAGAGAGGAAAGAGTGGTGCAGAAAAAGCAACAGAGGTGCAGATAGAAGCAAGAGAGGTGCAGAAAGAAGGAAGAGAGGTGCAGAAATAGGAAGAAAGGAGCGGAAAGAGGAAGAAAGTTACAGAAAGAAACAAGAGAGGTACAGAAAGAAGAGAGTGAGGTGCAGAAAGAAGCAAGTGAGGTACAGAAAGAAGCAAGAGAGGTGCAGAAAGAAGCAAGAAAAGTGCAGAATGAAGAAGACTGGTGCAGAAAGAAGGAAGAGAGGTGAAGAAAGAGGCAGTAGAAGTGCAGAAAGAGGCAAGAGAAGAGCAGAAATAGGCAAGAGAGGTGCAGAAAGAAGCAAGAGATGTGCAGAGAGAGGCAAGAGAAGAGCAGAAAGAGGTAAGAGAGGTACAGAAAGAAGTAAGAAAGGTACAGGAAGAAGCAAGAGCAGTGCAGAAAGAAGCAAGAGAGGTGCAGAAAAAGGAAGAAGAGAAGCAGAAAGAGGAAGAAAGGTACAGAATGAAGCAAGAGAAGTGCAGGACAGAAGCAAGAGAGAGTGTAGAAGAAAGCAAGAGAGGTACAGAAAGAAGCAAGAGATGTGCAGAAAAACAGAGAGCCAGGTGCAGAAAGAGGCAAGAGGGGTGGAGAAAGAAGCAAGAGAGGTGCAGAAAGAAGCAAGAGAAGTGCATAAAGAAGCAAGAGAAGTGCAGAAATAGGTAGAAAGGTGCCTAAATAGGAAGAAAGGTACAGAAAGAGGCAAGACAGGTGCACAAATAAGCAAGAGAGGTACAGAAAGAGAAAGAGTAGTGCAGAAAGAGGAAGAAAGATGCAGAAAGAGGAAGAAAGGTGTAGAAAAATTGAAGAGAAATGCAGAAAGAAGCAAGAGAAGTGCAGAAAAAAGAGAATGAGGTGCAGAAAGAGGTAAGAGAGGGGCAGAAAAAGGCAAGAGAGGTGCAGAAAGAGGCACAGAGAGATGCAGAAAGAAGCAAGAGAGGTACAGAAAGAAGTAAGAGAGTGCTGCAGAAAGAAGCTAGAGAGGTGCAGAAAGAGGCAAAGAGGTGCAGAAAGAAGAAAGAGAGGAGCAGAACGAAGAGAGTGAGGTGCAGAAAGAGGAAAGAGAAGTGCAGAAAGAGGCAAGAGAGGTGCAGAAAGAGGCAAGTGTGGTGTAGAATAAGCAAGAGAGGTGCAGAAAGAAGCAAGAGAGATGCAGAATGAAGCAGGAGAGGTGCAGAAATAGGAAGAAAGGTGCCGAAAGAGGAAGAAAGGCACAGAAAGTTGCAAGAAAGAAGCAAGAGAGGTCTAGAAAGAAGCAGAGATGAGGTTCAGAAAGAAGCAAGTGAGGTACAGAAAGATGCAAGAGAGGTGCAGAAAGAAGAAAGAGAAGTATGGAAAAAGACAAGAAAGATGTAGAAAGAAGCAAGAGAGTGCAGAAAGAAGCAAGAGAGGTGCAGAAAGAGGCAAGAGATGTGCAGAAAGAAGCAAGAAAGGTGCAGAAAGAAGCAAGAGAGGTACAGAAAGAAGCAAGAGAAGTAGAGAAAGAGGAAGAAAGATGCAGAAAGAGGAAGAAAGGTACATACAGAAGCAAGAGAAGTACAAAAATAAGCAAGAGAAGTGCAGAGAAAAGAGAGTGAGGTGCAGAAAGAGGTAACAGAGGTCCAGAAAGAGGCAAGAGAGGTACAGAAAGAGGCAAGTGTGGTGCAGAAAAAGCAAGAGAGGTGCAAAAAGATGCAAGAGAGGTGCAGAAAGAAGGAAGACATGTGCATAAATAGAAAGAAAGGTGCGGAAAGAGGAATAAATGCACAGAAATTAGCAAGTTAGGTACAGAAAGAAGAGAGTGAGGTGCGAGAAAGAAGCAAGTCAGGTACAGAAAGAGGCAAGAGAGGTGCAGAAAGAAGCAAGAGATGTGCAGAAGAAGCAAGAGAGGTGCAGAAAGTTGCAAGAGAGGTGCAGAAAGAGGAATAAAAAAGCAGAAAGAGGAAGAAAGGTGCATAAAGATGAAAGAGAATTGCAGAAAGAACCAAGAGAAGTACAGAAAGGAGCAAGAGAAGTGCAGAAAGAAGCAAGAGAAGTGCAGAGAAAAAAGAATGAGGTGCAGAAAGAGAGGTGCAGAAATAGGAAAGAGTGGTGCAGAAAAAGCAAGAGAGGTACAGAAAGAAGCAAGAGAGGTGCAGAAAGAAGAAGGAAGAGAGGTGCAGAAATAGGAAGAAAGGTGCGGAAAGAGGAAGAAAGGCACAGAAAGAAACAAGAGCGGTACAGAAAGAAGAGAGTGAGGTGCAGAAAGAAGCAAGTGAGGTACAGAAAGAAGCAAGAGAGGTGCAGAAAGAAGCAGGAAAAGTGCAGAATGAAGAAGACTGGTGCAGAAAAAAGGAAGAGAAGTGCAGAAAGAGGCAGTAGAAGTGCAGAAAGAGGCAGTAGAAGTGCAGAAATAGGCAAGAGAAGAGCAGAAATAGGCAAGAGAGGTGCAGAAAGAAGCAAGAGAGGTGCATAGAGAGGCAAGACTAGAGCAGAAAGAGGCAGGAGAAGTGCAGAAAGAGGAAGAAAAATGCAGGAAAAAGCAAGAGCGGTACAGAAAGAGGCAAGGATGGTGTAGAAAGAAGCAAGATGTGCAGAAAGAGGCAAGAGAGGAGCTAAAGAGGCAAGAGAGTTGCAGTAAGAGGCAAGAGAGGTGCAGAAAGATGCAAGAGAAGTGCAGAAAGAGGAAGAGGACGCAGAAAGAGGCAAGAAAGGCAAAGAAAGAGGCAAGAGAGGTGCAGAAAGAGGTAAGAAAGGTGCAGAAAGAAGCAAGAGAAGTGCAGAAAGAGGCAAGAGAGGTGCATAAAGAAGCAAGCAGAAGTAGCAGAAAGAGGCAAGAGAGGTGCGAGAAAGAGGAAGAAAGGTGCAGAAAGAAGCAAGAGAAGTGCAGAAAGAGGCAAGAGAAGTGCAGAAAGAGGAAGAAAGGTGACAGAAAGAAGCAAGAGAGGTGCAGAAAGAAGCAAGAAAGGTGCAGAAAGATAGCAAGAGAAGGAGAGAAAGAAGCAAGAGAGGTGCAGAAAGAGACAAGAGTAGTGCAGAAACATGCAAGAGAGAGTGCAGAAAGAGGCAAGAAAGGTGCAGAAAGAAGCGAAGAGAAGGTGCAGAAAGAAGCAAGAGAAGTGCAGAAAAGAAGAGAATGAGGTGCAGAAAGAGGCAAGAGAGGTGCAGAAAGAGGCAAGAGAGGTGCAGAAAGAAGCAAGAGAGATGCAGAAAAAGGAAGAGAGGCACAGAAAGAAGCAAGAGAGGCTGCAGAAAGAAGCAAGAGAGGTGCAGAAAGAGGCAAGAGAGGTGCAGAAAGAAGAAAGAGAGGTGCAGAAAGAAGCAAGAGAGGTGCAGAAAGAGGCAAGAGAAGTGCAGAAAGAGGCAAGAGAAGATGCAGAAAGAAGCAAGAGAGGTGCAGAAAGAAGCAAGAGAGGTACAGAAAGAAGCAAGAGAAGTGACAGAAAGAGGAAGAGATATGCAGAAAGAAGCAAAAGAGGTACAGAAAGAAGCAAGAGAGGTGCAGAAAGAAGCAAATGAAGTGCAGAAAGAAGCAAGAGAGGTGCAGAAAGATGCAAGAGAGGTACAGAAAGAGGCAACAGAGGTGCAGAAAGAGGCAAAAGGGGTGCAGAAAGAGGCAAGAAAGTGCTGAAACAATCAAAGAGGTGCAGAAAGAAGCAAGAGATGTGCAGAAAGAGGCAAGAGAAGTGCAGAAAGAAGCAAGAGAGGTGCAGAAAGAGGAAGAAAGGTGCAGAAAGAAGCAAGAGAGGTGCAGAAAGAAGCAAGAGAGTGCAGAAAGAAGAAGAGAGGTGCAGAAAGAAGCAAGAGAAGTGCAGAAAGAAGCAAGAGAGGTGCAGAAAGAGGAAAGAGAAGTGCAGAAAGAGGCAAATAGAAGGTGCAGAAAGAGGAAGAGAGGTGCAGAAAGAAGCAAGAGAAGTGCAGAAAGAAGCAAGAGAGGTGCAGAAAGAAGCAAGAGAGGTGACAGAAAGAGGCAAGAGAGGTGCAGAAAGAAGCAAGAGAGGTGCAGAAAGAGGCAAGAGAGGTGCAGAAAGAAGCAAGAGAAGTGCAGAAAGAGGCAAGAGAGGTGCAGAAAGAGGCAAGAGAGGTGCAGAAAGAGGCAAGAGAGATGCAGAAAGTGGAAGAAAGGTGCAGAAAGAAGCAAGAGAGGTGCAGAAAGAGGCAAGAGAGGTGCAGAAAGAGGAAAGAGAAGTGCAGAAAGAGGCAATAAAGATGCAGAAAGAGGAAGAAAGGTGCAGAAAGAAGCAAGAGAGGTGCAGAAAGAAGCAATAGAGGTGCAGAAAGAGGCAAGAGAGGTGCAGAAAGAGGCAAGAGAGGTGCAGAAAGAGGCAAGAGAGGTAACAGAAAGAGGCAAGAGAAGTGCAGAAAGAGGCAAAAGTGATGCAGAAAGAGCAGAGAAATGTTCTGACACAATCAAAAATGGTGCAGAAAGAAGCAAGAGATGTGCAGAAAGAGGAAAGAGAAGTGCAGATTGAGGAAGAAAGATGTAGAAAGAGGAAGAAAGGTGCATAAAGAAGCAAGAGAGGTGCAGAAAGAAGCAGAAGTGCAGAAAGAAGAAGAAAGGTGCAGAAAGAAACAAGAGAAGTAGAGAAAGAATCAAGAGAGGTGCAGAAAGTGGAAAGGGAAGTATAGAAAGAGTAAATAGAAGGGCAGAAAGAGGAAGAATGATGCAGAAAGAAGCAGGAGAAGTGCAGAAAGAAGCAAGAGAGGTGCAGAAAGAAGCAAGAGTAGTGATAAAAGTGGGAAGAGATGTGCAGAAAGAAGCAAGACAGGTAGAGAAAGAAGTGAGAGGTACAGAAAGAAGCAAATGAAGTGATGAAAGAGGCAAGAGAGGTGCAGAAAGATGTAAGAGAGGTGCAGAAAGAGGCAAGAGAGATGCAGAAAGAGGCAAGAGAATGTGCAGAAAGAATCAAGAGAGGTGCAGAAAGAAGCAAGAGAGGTGCAGAAAGAGAAAGAGAGGTGCAGATAGAGGAAGAAAGGTGCAGAAAGAGGCAAGAAAGGTGCAGAAAGAAGCAAAGAGAGGTGCAGAAAGAAGCAAGAGAGGTGCAGAAAGAGGCAAGAGAGGTGCAGAAAGAGGGAAGAGGGGTGCAGAAAAAACTAGAGAGGTGCAGAAAGAAGCAAGAGAGGTGCAGAAATAGGAAGAGAGGTATAGAAAGAGGAAGAGAAGTGCAGAAAGAGGCAAGAAAGGTACAGAAAGAAGCAAGAGAAGTACAGAAAGAAGAGAGTGAGGTACAGAAAGAAGCAAGAGAGGTAGCAGAAAGAAGGAAGAGAGGTGCAGAAAGAAGCAAGAGAAGTGCAGAATGAAGCAAGACTGGTGCAGAAAGAAGCAAGAGAGGTGCAGAAAGAAGCAAGAGAGGTGCAGAAAGAGGCAAGAGAAGTGCAGAAAGAGGCAAGAGAAGTGCAGAAAGAGGCAAGAAAGATGCAGAAAGAAGCAAGAGAGGTGACAGAAAGAGGCAAGAGAGGTGCAGAAAGAAGCAAGAGATGTGCAGAAAGAGGCAAGAGAGGAGCAGAAAGAGGCAAGAGAGGTGCAGAAAGAGCAAGAGAGGTAGAGAAAGAATGCAAGAGAGGTGCAGAAGGAGGAAGAAAGGCACCAAGAGAGAGACAGAAAGAGGCAAGAAATGTGCAGAAAGAGAAAGAAAGGTGCAGCAAAGAAGCAAGAGAAGTGCAGAAAGAGGCAAGAGAGGTGCAGAAAGGAGCAAGAGAAGTGCAGAAAGAGGCAAGAGAAGTGCAGAAAGAGGCAAGAAAGGTGCAGAAAGAAGAAGAAAGGTGCAGAAAGAATGCAAGAGAAGTGCAGAAAGAAGCAAGAGAAGTGCAGAAAGAAGAGAATGAGGTGCAGAAAGAGGTAAGAGAAGTGCAGAAAGAGGCAAGAGAGGTGCAGCAAGAGGCACAAGGAGTGCAGAAAGAGCAAGAGAGGCACAGAAAGAATAAAGAGTGCTGCAGAAAGAAGCAAGAGAGGTGCAGAAAGAGGCAAGAGAGGTGCAGAAAGAAGAAAGAGAGGTGCAGAAAGAGAGTGCAGAAAGAGTAAGAGAGGTGCAGAAAGAGGCAAGAGAAGTGCAGATGAGAAAGAGGCAAGAGAGGTGCAGAAAGAAGCAAGAGAGGTGCAGAAAGAAGGAAGAGAGGTGCAGAAATAGGAAGAGAGGTGCAAAAGAGGAAGAAAGGCAAAGAAAGTAGCAAGAAAGAAGCAAGAGAGGTACAGAAAGAAGAGTGAGATGCAGGAAGAAGCAAGTGAGGTACAGAAAGACACAAGAGAGGTACAGAAAGAAGCAAGAGAAGTATAGAAAAAGGCAAGAGAGATGTAGAAAGAAGTAAGAGAGGTGCAGAAAGAAGCAAGAGAGGTGCAGAAATAGGCAAGAGATGTGCTGAAAGAAGCAAGTGATATGCAGAAAGACGCAAGAGAGGTTTAGAAAAATGTAAGAGAGGTGCAGAAACAGGAAGAAAGATGCAGAAAGAGGAAGAAAGGTGCATAAAGATGAAAGAGAATTGCAGAAAGAACCAAGAGAAGTGCAGAAAGGAGCAAGAGAAATACAGAAAGAAGCAAGAGAAGTGCAGAAAAAAAGAATGAGGTGCAGAAAGAGGCAAGAGAGGTGCAAAGAGAGGAAAGAGTAGTGCAGATTGAGGAAGAAAGATGAAGAAAGCAGAAGAAAGGTGCAGAAAGAAGCAAGAGAGGTGCAGAAAGAGGCAAGAGAGGTGCAGAAGAGCAAGAGAGGTAGAGAAAGATGCAAGAGAAGTGCAGAAGAGGAAGAAAGGCACAAAAGAGGAAGAAAGTGGAAGAAATGTGCAGAAAGAGGAAGAAAGGTGCAGAAAGAAGCAAGAGAGGTGCATAAAGAGGAAGAAAGGTGCATAAAGGAGCAAGCTAAGTGGCAGAAAGAGACAAGAGAGATGCAGAAAGAGGCAAGAAAGGTGCAGAAAGAGGCAAGAAAGGTGCAGAAAGAATTGCAAGAGAAGTGCAGAAAGAAGCAAGAGAGATACAGAAAAAAGCAAGAGAGGTGCAGAAAGAGGTAAGAGAGGTGCAGAAAGAGGCAAGAGAGGTGCAGAAAGAGGCACAAGAGAAGTGCAGAAAGAAGCAAGAGAGGCACAGAAAGAATCAAGAGAGTGCAGAAAGAAGCAAGAGAGGTGCAGAAAGAGGCAAGAGAGGTGCAGAAAGAAGCAAGAGAGGAGCAGAACAAAGAGAGTGAAAGGTGCAGAAAGAGGCAAGAGAGGTACAGAAAGAGGCAAGAGAGGTGCAGATAGAGGCAAGAGAGGTGCAGAAGAAGCAAGAGAGGTGCAGAAAGAAGCAAGAGAGGTGCAGAATGAAGGAAGAGAGGTGCAGAAAGAGGAAGAAAGGTGCCAAGAGGAAGAAAGGCAAAGAAAGTAGCAGAAAGAAGCAAGAGAGGTACAGAAAGAAGAGATGAGATGCAGGAAGAAGCAAGAGAGGTACAGAAAGACACAAGAGAGGTGCAGAAAGAAGCAAGAGAAGTATAGAAAAAGGCAAGAGAGATGTGCAGAAAGAAGTAAGAGAGAGTGCAGAAAGAAGCAAGAGAGGTGCAGAAATAGGCAAGAGATGTGCAGAAAGAAGCAAGAGATATGCAGAAAGAAGCAAGAGAGGTGTTAGAAAGAATGTAAGAGAGGTGCAGAAAGAAGAGAAGAAAGATGCAGAAAGATGCAGAAAGAGGAAGAGAGGTGCATAAAGATGCAAGAGAATGTGCAGAAAGAACCAAGAGAAGTGCAGAAAGAGAGCAAGAGAAGTGCAGAAAAAGGCAAGAGAAGTGCAGAAAGAAGAATGAGGTGCAGAAAGAGGCAAGAGAGGTGCAAAGAGAGGAAAGAGTAGTGCAGATTGAGGAAGAAAGATGAAGAAAGCAGAAGAAAGGTGCAGAAAGAAGCGATAGAGGTGCAGAAAGAGGCAAGAGGGGTACAGAAAGAGGGAAGAGGGGTACAGAAAAAGCTAGAGAGGTGCAGAAAGAAGCAAGAGAGGTGCAGAAATAGGAAGAGAGGTACAGAAATAGGAAGGATGGTGCGGAAAGAGGAAGAAAGGCACAGAAAGAATAAAGAGTGCTACAGAAAGAAGCTAGAGAGGTGCAGAAAGAGGCAAGAGAGGTGCAGAAAGTAGAAAGAGAGGAGCAGAACAAAGAGAGTGAGGTCCAGAAAGAGGTAAGAGAGGTGCAGAAAGAGGCAAGAGAGGTGCAGAAAGAGGCAAGTGGGGTGCAGAATAAGGAAGAGAGGTGCAGAAAGAAGCAAGAGAGGTGCAGAATGAAGGAGGAGATGTGCAGAAATAGGAAGAAAGATGCTGAAAGAGGAAGAGAGGCAAAGAGAGTAGCAAGAAAGAAGCAAAAGAGGTATAGAAAGAAGAGAGTGAGGTGCAGGAAGAAGCAAGTGAGGTACAGAAAGACGCAAGTGAGGTGCAGAAATAGGAAAGAGAGGTGCATAAAGAAGCAAGAAAGGTACAGAAAGAAGCAACAGAGGTGCAGAAAGAGGAAAGAGAAGTAGAGAAAGAAGAAGAAAGATACAGAAAGAGGAAGAAAGGTACAGAAAGAAGTGCAGAGAAAAGAGAGTGAGGTGCATCAAGAGGTAAAAGAGGTGCAGAAAAAGCAATAGAGGTGCAAAAAGATGCAAGAGAGGTGCAGAAAGAAGGAAGAGAGGTGCAGAAATAGAAAGAAAGGTACAGAAAGAGGAAGAAATGTGCAGAAATAAGCAAGAGAGGTACAGAAAGAAGACAGTGAGGTGGAGAAAGAAGCAAGTGAGGTACAGAAAAAGGCAAGCGAGGTACAGAAAGAAGCAAGAGAAGTGCAGAAAGAAGCAAGAGAGGTGCAGAAAGAGGAAGAAAGAAGCAGAAAGAGGAAGAAAGGTACAGAAAGATGAAAGAGAATTGCAGAAAGAACCAAGAGAAGTGCAGAAAAGAGCAAGAGAAGTGCAGAAAGAAGCAAAAGAAGTACAGAACAAAAGAATGAGATGCAGAAAGAGGCAAGAGAGGTGCAGAGAGAGGAAAGAGTGGTGCAGAAAAAGCAAGAGAGGTACAGAAAGAAGCAAGAGAGGTGCAGAAAGAAGCAAGAGAGGTGCAGAAATAGGCAAGAGAGGTAGCAGAAAGAGGCAAGAGAGGTACAGAAAGAAGCAAGAGAGGTGCAGAAAGAAGCAGAGAGAGGTGCAGAAAGAAGCAAGTGAGGTACAGAAAGAAGCAAGAGAGGTGCAGAAAGAAGCAAGAAAGGTGCAGAAAGAAGCAAGACTGGTGCAGAAAGAAGGAAGAGAGTGAAGAAAGAGGCAGTAGAAGTGCAGAAAGAGGCAAGAGAAGAGCAGAAATAGAGCAAGAGAGGTGCAGAAAGAAGCAAGAGATGTGCAGAAAGAGGCAAGAGAAGAGCAGAAAGAGGCAAGAGAGGTACAGAAAGAAGTAAGAGAAGGTACAGAAAGAAGCAAGAGAGGTGCAGAAAGAAGCAAGAGAAGTGCAGAAAGAAGCAAGAGAGGTGCAGAAAGAAGGCAAGAAAGAAGCAGAAAGAGGCAAGAAAGGTACAGAAAGAAGCAAGAGAAGTGCAGGACAGAAGCAAGAGAAGTGCAGAAAGAAAGCAAGAGAGGTGCAGAAAGAAGCAAGAGATGTGCAGAAAGACAGAGAGCCAGGTGCAGAAAGAGGTAAGAAGAGGTGCAGAAAGAGGCAAGAGAGGTGCAGAAAGAAGCAAGAGAGGTGCAGAAAGAAGCAAGAGAGGTGCATAAAGAAGCAAGAGAAGTGCAGAAATAGGTAGAAAGGTGCCTAAATAGGAAGAAAGGTACAGAAAGAGGCAAGACAGGTGCAGAAAGAAGCAAGAGAAGAGTACAGAAAGAGAAGAGAAGTGCAGAAAGAGGCAAGAGAAGGTGCAGAAAGAGGCAAGAAAGGTGCAGAAAGAGTGCAAGAGAAGTGCAGAAAGAAGCAAGAGAGGTGCAGAAAGAAGAGAATGAGGTGCAGAAAGAGGCAAGAGAGAGGCAGAAAGAAGCAAGAGAGGTGCAGAAAGAGGCAAAAGAGAAGCAGAAAAAGCAAGAGAGGCACAGAAAGAAGCAAGAGATGCTGCAGAAAGAAGCAAGAGAGGTGCAGAAAGAGGCAAGAGAGGTGCAGAAAGAAGCAAGAGACAGAACGAAGAGAGTGAGGTGCAGAAAGAGGTAAGAGAGGTACAGAAAGAGGCAAGAGAGGTGCAGAAAGAGGCAAGAGTAGGTGTAGAATAAGCAAGAGAGGTGCAGAAAGAAGCAAGAGAGATGCAGAATGAAGCAGGAGAGGTGCAGAAATAGGAAGAAAGGCACAGAAAGTTGCAAGAAAGAAGCAAGAGAGGTCTAGAAAGAAGAGAGTGAGGTTCAGGAAGAAGCAAGTGAGGTACAGAAAGATGCAAGAGAGGTGCAGAAAGAAGAAAGAGAAGTATGGAAAAAGACAAGAAAGATGTAGAAAGAAGAGAGGTGCAGACAGAAGCAAGAGAGGTGCAGAAAGAGGCAAGAGATGTGCTGAAAGAAGCAAGAAAGGTGCAGAAAGAAGCAAGAGAGGTACAGAAAGAGGAAAGAGAAGTAGAGAAAGAGGGAGAAAGATGCAGAAAGAGGAAGAAAGGTACATACAGAAGCAAGAGAAGTACAAAAATAAGCAAGAGAAGTGCAGAGAAAAGAGAGTGAGGTGCAGAAAGAGGTAACAGAGGTCCAGAAAGAGGCAAGAGAGGTACAGAAAGAGGCAAGTGGGATGCATAAAAAGCAAGAGAGGTGCAAAAAGATGCAAGAGAGGTGCAGAAAGAAGGAAGACATGTGCATAAATAGAAAGAAAGGTGCGGAAAGAGGAAGAAATGCGCAGAAATTAGCAAGTTAGGTACAGAAAGAAGAGAGTGAGGTGGAGAAAGAAGCAAGTCAGGTACAGAAAGAGGCAAGAGAGGTGCAGAAAGAAGCAAGAGATGTGCAGAAGAAGCAAGAGAGGTGCAGAAAGTTGCAAGAGAGGTGCAGAAAGAGGCAATAAAGAGCAGAAAGAGGAAGAAAGGTGCATAAAGAAGTAAGAGAAGTGCAGAAAGAACCAAGAGAAGTACAGAAAGAGGCAAGAGAAGTGCAGAAAGAAGCAAGAGAAGTGCAGAGAAGAAGAATGAGGTGCAGAAAGAAGAGGATGCAGAAATAGGAAAGAGTAGTGCAGAAAGAAGCAAGAGAGGTAGCAGAAAGAAGCAAGAGAGGTGCAGAAAGAAGCAAGGAAGAGTGCAGAAATAGGAAGAAAGGTGCAGAAAGAGTGAAGAAGAGGCACAGAAAGAAACAAGAGCAGTGCAGAAAGAAGCAAGAGTGAGGTGCAGAAAGAAGCAAGAGAGGTACAGAAAGAAGCAAGAGAGGTGCAGAAAGAAGCAAGAAAAGTGCAGAAAGAAGCAAAGACTGGTGCAGAAAAGAGAAGAGAAGTGCAGAAAGAGGCAAGTAGAAGTGACAGAAAGTGGCAGTAGAAGTGCAGAAATAGGCAAGAGAAGAGCAGAAATAGAGCAAGAGAGGTGCAGAAAGAAGCAAGAGAGATGCAGAGAGAGGCAAGAGCTAGAGCAGAAAGAGGCAGGAGAAGTGCAGAAAGAGGAGGAAAAATGCAGGAAAAAGCAAGAGAGGTGCAGAAAGAGGCAAGAGGGGTGCAGAAAGAAGCAAGATGTGCAGAAAGAGGCAAGAGAGGAGCTAAAGAGGCAAGAGAGGTGCAGTAAGAGGCAAGAGAGGTACAGAAAAATGCAAGAGAGGTGCAGAAAGAAGCAGGAAAAGTGCAGAATGAAGAAGACTGGTGCAGAAAGAAGGAAGAGAAGTGCAGAAAGAAGCAGTAGAAGTGAGAAGAGGCAGTAGAGTGCAGAAATGAGGCAAGAGAAGAGCAGAAATACAGCAAGAGAGGTGCAGAAAGCAAAGAGTGCATAGAGAGGCAAGACTAGAGCAGAAAGAGGCAGAGAATGCAGAAAGAGAAGAAAATGCAGAGAAGCAAGAGTGATACAGAAAGAGGCAAGTAGGTGTAGAAAGAAGCTAGATGTGCAGAAAGAGGCAAGAGAGGAGCTAAAGAGGCAAGAGAGGTGCAGTAAGAGGCAAGAGAGGTACAGAAAAATGCAAGAGAAAAGCAGAAGGAGGAAGAAGGACACCAAAAGAGGAAGAAAGGCAAAGAAAGAGGAAGAAAGGTTCAGAAAGAGTAAGAAAGGTACAGAAATAAGCAAGAGAAGTGCAGAAAGAGGAAGAAAGTTGCATACAGAAGCAAGCAAAATAGAGGAAGAGGCAAGAGAAGTGGAGAAAGAGGAAGAAAGGTGCAGAAGGAAGCAAGAGAAATGCAGAAAGTGGCAAGAGAAGTACAGAAAGAGGAAGAAAGGTATAGAAAGAAGCAGGCGAAGTGCAGAAAGAAGAAGAAAGGTGCAGAAAGATACAAGAGAAGAAGAGAAATAAGCAAGAGAGGTACAGAAAGAGAAAGAGTAGTGCAGAAACATGAAGAAAGATGCAGAAAGAGGAAGAAAGGTGCAGAAAAATTGAAGAGAAGTGCAGAAAGAAGCACGAGAAGTGCAGAAAAAAGAGAATGAGGTGCAGAAAGAGGTAAGAGAGGTGCAGAAAAAGGCAAGAGAGGTGCAGCAAGAGGCCCAAGGGATGCAGAAAAGGCAAGAGAGGCACAGAAAGAATAAAGAGTGCTGCAGAAAGAAGCTAGAGAGATGCAGAAAGAGGAAAGGGAAGTGCAGAAAGAGGAAGAAAGATGCAGAAACAAGCAGAAGTGCAGAAAGACGCAAGAGAGGCACAGAAAGAAGCAAGAGAAGTGATAAAAGAGGGAAGAGATATGCAGAAAGAAGCAAATGAGGTATGGAAAGAAGCAAGAGAGGTGCAGAAAGAAGCAAATGAAGTGATGAAAGAGGCAAGAGAGGTACAGAAAAATGCAAGAGAGGTACAGAAAGAGGCAAGAGAAGTGCAGAAAGAGGCAAAAGTGATGCAGAAAGAGGCAAGAAATGTTCTGACAGAATCAAAAATGGTGCAGAAAGAAGCAAGAGATGTGCAGAAAGAGGAAAGAGAAGTGCAGATTGAGGAAGAAAGATGCAGAAAGAGGAAGAAAGGTGCATAAAGAAGCAAGAGAGGTGCAGAAAGAAGCAGAAGTGCAGAAAGAAGAAGAAAGGTGCAGAAAGAAACAAGAGAAGTAGAGAAAGAATCAAGAGAGGTGCAGAAAGTGGAAAGAGGAAGTATAGAAAGAAGTAAGCAGAAAGTGCAGACAGAGGCAAGAAAGATGCAGAAAGAAGCAGGAGAGGTGCAGAAAGAAGCAAGAGAGGTGCAGAAAGAAGTAAGAGAGGTACAGAAAGAAGCAAATGAAGTGATGAAAGAGGCAAGAGAGGTGCAGAAAGATGTAAGAGAGGTACAGAAAGAGGCAAGATAAATGCAGAAAGAGGCAAGAAATGTGCCGAAAGAATCAAGAAAGGTGCAGAAAGGAGCAAGAGGGGTGCAGAAAGGAAAGAGTAGTGCAGATTGAGGAAGAAAGATGAAGAAAGCAGAAGAAAGGTGCAGAAAGAAGCAAGAGAGGTGCATAAAGAAGCAATAGAGGTGCAGAAAGAGGCAAGAGGGGTGCAGAAAGAGGGAAGAGGGGTGCAGAAAAAACTAGAGAGGTGCAGAAAGAAGCAAGAGAGGTGCAGAAATAGGAAGAGAGGTATAGAAATAGGAAGGAATGTGCGGAAAGAGGAAGAAAGGCACAGAAAGAAGCAAGAGAAGTACAGAAGGAAGAGAGTGAGGTAAAGAAAGAAGCAAGTGAGGTAGAGAAAGAAGGAAGAGAGGTGCAGAAAGAAGCAAGACAAGTGCAGAATGAAAAAGACTGGTGCAGAAAGAAGGAAGAGAGGTGCAGAAAGAGGCAGTAGAGGTGCAGAGAGAGGCAAGAGAAGAGCAAAAAGAGGCAGGAGAAGTGCAGAAAGAGGAAGAAAAATGCAGGAAAAAGCAAAAGAGGTGAAGAAAGAGGCAAGAGGGGTGCAGAAAGAAGCAAGATGTCCAGAAAGAGGCAAGAGAGGAGCTAAAGAGGCAAGAGAGGTGCGGTAAGAGCTAAGAGAGGTAGAGAAAAATGCAAGAGAAGTACGGAAGGAGGAAGAAAGGCACCAAAAGAGGAAGAAAGTGGAAGAAATGTGCAAAAAGAGAAAGAAAGGTGAGCAAAGAAGCAAGAGAAGTGCATAAAGAGGAAGAAAGGTGCATAAAGGAGCAAGCTAAGTGGCGAAAGAGGCAAGAGAAGTGCAGAAAGAGGAAGAAAGGTGCAGAAAAATTGAAGAGAAGTGCAGAAAGAAGCAAGAGAAATGCAGAAAAAAGAGAATGAGGTGCAGAAAGTGGTAAGAGAGGTGCAGAAAAAGGCAAGAGAGGTGCAGCAAGAGGCACAAGGAATGCAGAAAAAGCAAGAGAGGCACAGAAAGAATAAAGAGTGCTGCAGAAAGAAGCTAGAGAGGTGCAGAAAGAGGCAAGAGAGGTGCAGAAAGAAGAAAGAGAGGAGCAGAACAAAGAGAGTGAGGTGCAGAAATAGGCAAGAGAAGTACAAAAAGAGGCAAGAGAGGTGCAGAAAGAGGCAAGTAGGGTGCAGAATAAGCAAGAGAGGTGCAGAAAGAAGCAAGAGAGGTGCAGAATGAAGGAAGAGAGGTGCAGAAATAGGCAAGAGATGTGCCAGAAAGAGGAAGAAAAGGCAAAGAAAGTAGCAAGAAAGAAGCAAGAGGAGGTACAGAAAGAAGAGAGTGAGATGCAGAGAAGAAGCAAGTGAGGTACAGAAAGAGCAAGAGAGGTATAGAAAGAAGCAAGAGAAGTATAGAAAAAGGCAAGAGAGATGTAGAAAGAAGTAAGAGAGGTACAGAAAGAAGCAAGAGAGTTGCAGAAATAGGCAAGAGATGTGCTGAAAGAAGCAAGAGATATGCAGAAAGAAGCAAGAGAGGTTTAGAAAAATGTAAGAGAGGTACAGAAAGAGGAAGAAAGATGCAGAAAGAGGAAGAAAGGTGCATAAAGATGAAAGAGAATTGCAGAAAGAACCAAGAGAAGTGCAGAAAGGAGCAAGAGAAATACAGAAAGAAGCAAGAGAAGTGCAGAAAAAAAGAATGAGGTGCAGAAAGAGGCAAGAGAGGTGCAAAGAGAGGAAAGAGTGGTGCAGAAAAAGCAATAGAGGTACAGAAAGAAGCAAGAGAGGTACAGAAAGAAGGAAGAGAAGTGCAGAAATAGGAAGAAAGGAGCGGAAAGAGGAAGAAAGGCACAGAAAGAAAGAGAGGTACAGAAAGAAGAGAGTGAGGTGCAGAAAGAAGCAAGTGAGGTACAGAAAGAAGCAAGAGAGGTGCAGAAAGAAGCAAGAGAGGTGCAGAGAGAGGCAAGAGAAGAGCAGAAAGAGGTAAGAGAGGTACAGAAAGAAGTAAAGGTACAGGAAGAAGCAAGAGCGGTGCAGAAAGAAGCAAGAGAGGTGCAGAAAAAGGAAGAAAGATGCAGAAAGAGGAAGAAAGGTACAGAAAGAAGCAAGAGAAGTGGAGGACGAAGCAAGAGAAGTGTAGAAAGAAAGCAAGAGAGGTACAGAAAGAAGCAAGAGATGTGCAGAAAGACAGAGAGTGAGGTGCACGAAAGAGGTAAAAGAGGTGCAGAAAGAGGCAAGAGGGGTGGAGAAAGAAGCAAGAGAGGTGCAGAAAGAAGCAAGAGAGGTGCAGAAATAGGTAGAAAGGTGCCTAAATAGGAAGAAAGGTGCAGAAAGAAGCAAGAGAAGTGATGAAAGAAGCAAGAGAGGTGCAGAAAGAAACAAGATAAGTGATGAAAGAGGCAAGAAAGGTGCAGAAAAAAGAGAATGAGGTGCAGAAAGAGGTAAGAGAGGTGCAGAATAAGGCAAGAGAGGTGCAGCAAGAGGCCAAGGGATGCAGAAAAAGCAAGAGAGGCACAGAAAGAATAAAGAGTGCTGCAGAAAGAAGCTAGAGAAGTGCAGAAAGAGGCAAAGAGGTGCAGAAAAAAGAGAATGAGGTGCAGAAAGAGGTAAGAGAGGTGCAGAAAAAGGCAAGAAAGGTGCAGCAAGAGGCACAAGAGGAGTGCAGAAAAAGCAAGAGAGGCACAGAAAGAATAAAGAGTGCTGCAGAAAGTAGCTAGAGAGGTGCTGAAAGAGGCAAGAGAGGTGCAGAAAGAGGCAAGTAGGGTATAGAATAACCAAGAGAGGTGCAGAAAGAAGCAAGAGAGGTGCAGAATGAAGCAGGAGAGTGCAGAAAGAGGCAAGAAAGGTGCAGAACAGGAAGAAAGAGGAAGAAAGGCACAGAAAGTAGCAAGAGGGGTCTAGAAAGAAGAGAGTGAGGTGCAGAAAAAGCAAGAGAGGTACAGAAAGAAGCAAGAGAGGTGCAGAAAGAAGGAAGAGAGGTGCAGAAATAGGAAGAAAGGTGCGGAAAGAGGAAGAAAGGCAGAAAGAAACAAGAGCTGTACAGAAAGAAGAGAGTGAGGTGCAGAAAGAAGCAAGAGAGGTACAGAAAGAAGCAAGAGAGGTGCAGAAAGAAGCAGGAGAAGTGCAGAAAGAAGCAAGAGAGGTGCAGAAAGAGAAGAGAAGTGCAGAAAGAGGCAAGAGAAGTGCAGAAAGAGGCAGTAGAAGTGCAGAAAGAGGCAAGAGAAGTAGCAGAAAGAGAGCAAGAGAGGTGCAGAAAGAAGCAAGAGAGGTGCATAAAGAGGCAAGACAAGTGCAGAAAGAGGCAAGAGAAGTGCAGAAAGAGGCAAGAGAAGTGCAGAAAAAGCAAGAGCGGTGCAGAAAGAGGCAAGGATGGTGTAGAAAGAAGCAAGAATGTGCAGAAAGAGGCAAGAGAGGTGCAGAAAGAGGCAAGAGAGTGTGCAGAAAGAGGCAAGAGAGGTGCAGAAAGATGCAAGAGAAGTGCAGAAAGAGGAAGAAAGGTGCAGAAAGAAGCAAGAGAGGTGCAGAAAGAAAGAAGAAAGGTGCAGAAAGAGCAAGAGAAGGTACAGAAATAAGCAAGAGAAGTGCAGAAAGAGGCAAGAGAGTTGCAGACAGAGGCAAGAAAGTAGCAGAAAGAGGCAAGAGAAGTGCAGAAAGAGGAAGAGAGGTGCAGAAAAAAACAAGAGGAATGCAGAAAGAGGCAAGAGAAGTGCAGAAAGAGGAAGAAAGGTGCAGAAAGAAGCAAGAGAAGTGCAGAAAGAAGCAAGAGAGGCGCAGAAAGAAACAAGAGAAGTGCAGAAAGAAGCAAGAGAGGTACAGAAAGAGAAAGAAAGGTGCAGAAAGAGGAAGAAAGGTACAGAAAGAGGAATAAGGGTGCAGAAAGAAGCAAGAGAAGTGCAAACAGAAGCAAGAGAGGTGCAGAAAGAAGAGAATGAGGTGCAGAAAGAGGCAAGAGAGGTGCAGAAAGAGGCAAGAGAGGTGCAGAAAGAGGCACAAGAGGATGCAGAAAGGAAGAGAGGCACAGAAAGAAGCAAAGAGTGCTGCAGAAAGAAGCTAGAGAGGTGCAGAAAGAGGCAAGAGAGGCAGAAAGAAGAAAGAGAGTGCAGAAGAAGCAAGAGAGGTGCAGAGAGAAGAAAGGAAGTGCAGAAAGAAGCAAGAGAAGTGCAGAAAGAGAAGCAAGAGAGGTGCAGAAAGAAGCAAGAGAAGTGACAGAAAGAGGCAAGAGAAGTGCAGAAAGAAGCAAGAGAGGTGCAGAAAGAAGAAGAGAGGTGCAGAAAGAAGCAAGATGAAGTGCATGAAAGAGGCAAGAGAGGTGCAGAAAGAATGCAAGAGAGGTGCAGAAAGAGGCAAGAGAAGTGCAGAAAGAGGCAAGAGAGGTGCAGAAAGAAGCAAGAGAGGTGCTAGAAAGAAGCAAGAAAGGTCAGAAAGAAGCAAGAGAGGTGCAGAAAGAAGCAAGAGAAGTGCAGAAAGAGGAAGAAAGGTGCAGAAAGAGTAAGAAAGGCAGAAAGAAGCAAGAGAGGTGCAGAAAGAAGCAAGAGAAGTGCAGAAAGAAGCAAGAGAGGTGCAGAAAGAAGCAAGAGAAGTGCAGAAAGAAGCAAGAGAGGTGCAGAAAGAGGCAAGAGAAGCGCAGAAAGAGGCAAGAGAAGTGCAGAAAGAGGCAACAGAAGTGCTGAAAGAAGCAAGAGAGGTGCAGAAAGAAGCTAAGAGAGGTAGCAGAAAGAAGCAAGAGAGAGTGCAGAAAGAGGAAGAAAGGTGCAGAAAGAAGCAGGAGGCAGAAAGAGGAAGAGAAGTGCAGAAAGAAGCAAGAGAGGTGCAGAAAGAAGCAAGAGAAGTGCAGAAAGAGGCAAGAGAAGTGCAGAAATAAGCAAGAGAGGTGCAGAAAGAGGCAAGAGAAGTGCAGAAAGAGGAAACAGGGGTGAGAAAGAGGCAAGAGAGGTGCAGAAAGAGGCAAGAGAAGGCAGAAAGAAGGAAGAGAGTGCAGAAAGAGGCAAGAGAGGTGCAGAAAGAGGCAAGAGAGGTAGCAGAAAGAAGCAAGAGAAGTGCAGAAAGAAGCAAGAGAGGTGCAGAAAGAGGCAAGAGAGTGTGCAGAAAGAAGCAAGAGAGTGCAGAAAGAGGCAAGAGAGGTGCAGAAAGAAGGAAGAGAGGTGCAGAAAGAAGCAGAGAGAGGTGCAGAAAGAGGTAAGAGAGGTGCAGAAAGAGGCAAGAGAGGTGCAGAAAGAGGCAAGAGAGGTGCAGAAAGAAGCAAGAGAGGTGCAGAAAGAAGCAAGAGAAGGTGCAGAATGAAGGCAAGAGAGGTGCAGAAAGAGGCAAGAGAGGTGCCAAAGAGGAAGAAAGGCAAAGAGAAGTAGCGAGAAAGAAGCAAGAGAGGTGCAGAAAGAAGAGAGAGAGATGCAGGAAGAAGCAAGAGAGGTACAGAAAGAGGCAAGAGAAGGTGTAGAAAGAAGCAAGAGAAGTGACAGAAAGAGAGCAAGAGAGGTGCAAGAAAGAAGCAAGAGAGGTACAGAAAGAAGCAAGAGAGGTGCAGAAAGAGGCAAGAGAAGTGCAGAAAGAGGCAAGAGAAGTGCAGAAAGAAGCAAGAGAGGTTGCAGAAAAAGCAAGAGAGGTACAGAAAGAGGCAAGAAAGGTGCAGAAAGAGGAAGAAAGGTGCAGAAAGAAGAAAGAGAATTGCAGAAAGAAGCAAGAGAAGTGCAGAAAGAGCAAGAGAAGTGCAGAAAGAAGCAAGAGAAGTGCAGAAAGAAGCAAGCAGAGGTGCAGAAAGAGGCAAGAGAGGTGCAGAAAGAGGAAAGAGAAGTGCAGAAAGAAGCAAGAGAGGTACAGAAAGAAGCAAGAGAGATACAGAAAGAAGGAAGAGAAGTGCAGAAAGAGGCAAGAGAGGACAGAAAGAAGCAAGAGAGGCACAGAAAGAAGCAAGAGAGGTACAGAAAGAAGCAAGAGAGGTGCAGAAAGAAGCAAGAGAGGTGCAGAAAGAAGCAAGAGAGGTGCAGAAAGAAGCAAGAAAAGTGCAGAAAGAAGAAGACAGGCACAGAAAGAAGCAAGAGAGGTGCAGAAAGAGGCAAGAGAAGAGCAGAAAGAGGTAAGAGAGGTACAGAAAGAAGCAAGAGAGGTGCAGGAAAGAAGCAAGAGCGGTGCAAAGAAGCAAGAGAGGTGCAGAAAGAAGAAGAAAGATGCAGAAAGAGGTAAGAGAGGTACAGAAAGAAGCAAGAGAAGTGTAGAACGAGGCAAGAGAAGTGCAGAAAGAAGCAAGAGAGGTACAGAAAGAAGCAAGAGATGTGCAGAAAGCAGGCAAGAGAGGCACAGAAAGAGGCTAAGAAGAGGCAGAAAGAGGCAAGAGAAGTGACAGAAAGAAGCAAAGAGAGGCAGAAAGAAGCAAGAGAGGTGCAGAAAGAGGCAAGAAAGGTGCAGAAAGAGGCAAGAAAGGTGCAGAAAGAAGCAAGAGAAGTGCATGAAAGAAGCAAGAGAAGTGCAGAAAGAGGCAAGAGAGGTGCATGAAAGAGGCAAGAAAGGTGCAGAAAGAAGCAGAAGAGGTGCAGAAAGAAGCAAGAGAGGTGCAGAAAGAGGCAAGAGAGGTGCAGAAAGAGGCAAGAGAGTGCAGAAAGAGCAAGAGAGGTGCAGAAAGAATGAAGAGAGGTGCAGAAAGAAGCTAGAGAAGTGCAGAAAGAGGCAAGAGAGTGCAGAAAGGAGCAATGAGGTGCAGAAAGAGGCAAGAGAGAGTGCAGAAAGAAGCAAGAAGGTGCAGAAAGAGGCAAGAGAGATGCAGAAAGAAGCAAGAGAGGTACAGAAAGAAGCAAAGAGGCTGCAGAAAGAAGCAAGAGAAGTGCAGAAAGAAGGAAGAGAGCTGCAGAAAGAGGCAAGTGAGGTGCAGAAAGAGCAAGAGAGGTGCAGAAAGAAGCAAGAGAGGTGCAGAATGAAGCAGAGAGGTGCAGAAAGAGGCAAGAGAGGTGCAAAGAGGAAGAAAGAGCGGAAGAAAGGTAGCAGAAAGAAGCAAGAGAGGTGCTAGAAAGAAGCAGAGAGAGGTGCAGAGAAGCAAGAGAGGTGACAGAAAGAGGCAAGAGAGGTGCAGAAAGAAGCAAGAGAGGTGCAGAAAGAAGCAAGAAAGGTGCAGAAAGAGGCAAGAGAGGCAACAGAAAGTAAGCAAGAGAGTGTACAGAAAGAAGCAGAGAGAAGTGCAGAAAGAAGCAAGAGAGGTATAGAAAGAAGCAAGAGAGGTGCAGAAAGAAGCAGAGAAAGGCGACAGAAAGAGGAAGACAGGCAGAAAAGAAGAGATGCAGAAAGAGGCAATAGAAGTGCAGAAAGAGGCAAGAGAAGTGCAGAAAGTGAGCAAGAGAAGTGCAGAAAGAGCAAGAGAGGTGCAGAAAGAAGCAAGAGAGGTGCAGAAAGAGGCAAGAGAAGAGCAGAAAGAGGCAAGAGAAGTGCAGAAAGAAGCAAGAAAGGTGCAGAAAGAAGCAAGAGAGGTGCAGAAAGAGGCAAGAGAGGTGCAGAAAGAAGCAGAGAGTGCAGAAAGAGGCAAGAGAGGTGCAGAAAGAAGCAAGAGAGGTAGGCAGAAAGAGGCAAGAGAGGTACAGAAAAGGCAAGAGAGGTGCAGAAGAGAAGCAAGAGAGGTAGCAAGAAAAGAGGCAAGAGAAGAGTGCAGAAAGAGGCAAGATAGGTACAGAAAGAGTAAGAAAGGTGCAGAAAAAAGCAAGAGAAGTGCAGAAAGAAGCAAGAGAAGTGCAGAAAGAAGCAAGAAAAGTGCCAGAAGAGGCAAGAGAAGTGGAGAAAGAGGCAAGAGAAGTGCAGAAAGAAGCAAGAGAAGTGCAGAAAGAAGCAAGAGAAGTGCAGAAAGAGGAAGAGAGAGTACAGAAAGAAGCAAGAGAAGTGCAGAAAGAAGAAGAGAGGTGCAGAAAGATACAAGAGAAGTGCAGAAAGAAGCAAGAGAAGTGCAAAAAGAGAAAGAGAGGTGTAGAAAGAGGAAGAAAGGTGCAGAAAGAGGAAGAAAGGTGCAGAAAGAGGCAAGAGGAGTGCAGAAAGAGGCAAGAGAAGTGCAGAAAGAGGCAAGAGAAGTGCAGAAAGAGGCAAGAGAGGTGCAGAAAGAGGCAAGAGAGGTGCAGAAAGAGGCAAGAGAAGTGCAGAAAGAGGAAGAGAGGTGCAGAAAGAAGCAAGAGAGGTGCAGAAAGAAGCAAGAGAGGTGCAGAAAGAGGCAAGAGAGGTGCAGAAAGAAGCAATAGAGAGTGCAGAAAGAGGCAAGAGAGGTGCAGAAAGAGGCAAGAGAGGTACAGAAAGAAGCAAGAGAAGTGCAGAAAGAGGCAAGAGAAGTGCAGAAAGAGGCAAGAGAGGTGCATAAAGAGGCAAGAGAGGTACAGAAAGAAGCAAGAGAGGTGCAGAAAGAGGCAAGAAAGTGCAGAAAAGGAAGAAAGAGCAAAGAGAAGTAGCAGAAAGAAGCAAGAGAAGTGCAGAAAGAGGAAGAGAAGATGCAGAAAGAAGCAAGAGAAGTGCAGAAAGAGGCAAGAGAGGTACAGAAAGAAGCAAGAGAAGTGCAGAAAGAGGCAAGAGAGGTGCAGAAAGAAGCAAGAGAGGTACAGAAAGAAGCAAGAGAGTGCAGAAAGTAGGCAAGAGATGTGCATGAAAGAAGCAAGAGAAGTGCAGAAAGAGGCAAGAGAGGCTGCAGAAAGAAGCAAGAGAGGTGCAGAAAGAAGCAAGAGAGAGTGCAGAAAGAAGCAAGAGAGGTGCAGAAAGAAGCAAGAGAAGTTGCAGAAAGAAGCAAGAGAAGTGCAGAAAGAAGCAAGAGAAGTGCAGAAAGAGGCAAGAGAAGTGCAGAAAAGAAGCAAGAGAGGTGCAGAAAGAAGCAAGAGAGGTGCAGAAAGAGGCAAAGAGGTGCAGAAAGAGGCAACAGAGGTGCAGAAAGAGAGCAAGAGAGTGCAGAAAGAGGCAAGAGAAGTGCAGAAAGAGGCAAGAGAAGTGCAGAAAGAAGCAAGAGAGGTGCAGAAAGAAGCAAGAGAAGTGCAGAAAGAAGCAAGAGAGGTGCAGAAAGAAGCAAGAGAGGTACAGAAAGAAGCAAGAGAGGTGCAGAAAGAAGCAAGAGAAGTGCAGAAAGAAGTAAGACAGGTACAGAAAGAAGCACAAGAGTTGCAGAGAGAGGCAGAAGAGAAGAGTGCAGAAAGAGGTAAGAGAGGTGCAGAAAGAAGCAAGAGAGGTACAGAAAGAAGCAAGAGAAGTGCAGAAAGAAGCAAGAGAGGTGCAGAAAGAGGCAAGAGAAGTGCAGAAAGAGGCAAGAGAGGTACAGAAAGAAGCAAGAGAGTGCAGAAAGAAGCAAGAGAGGTGCAGAAAGAAGCAAGAGAAGTGCAAGAAAGAAAGCAAGAGAGGTGCAGAAAGAAGCAAGAGAGGTGCAGAAAGAGGCAAGAGAAGTGCAGAAAGAGGCAAGAGAGGTGCAGAAAGAAGCAAGAGAGTGCAGAAAGAAGCAAGAGAGGTGCAGAAAGAGGCAAGAGAAGTGCATAAATAGGAAGAAAGGTGCAGAAAGAAGCAAGAGAGGTGCAGAAAGAAGCAAGAGAGTGCAGAAAGAGGCAAGAGAAGCATGAAAGAGGCAAGAAAGGTGCAGAAAGAAGCAAGAGAGGTGCAGAAAGAGGCAAGAGAGTGCAGAAAGAAGCAAGAGAGAGTGAAGAAAGAGGCAAGAGATGCAGAAAGAGCAAGAGAGGTGCAGAAAGAAGAAGAGAGTGCAGAGAAAGAAGCAAGAGAAGTGCAGAAAGAAGCAAGAGAGGTGCAGAAAGAAGCAGAGAGGTGCAGAAAGAGGTAAGAGAGGTGCAGAAAGAGGCAAGAGAGGTGCAGAAAGAAGCAAGAGAGATGCAGAAAGAAGCAAGAGAGGTGCAGAAAGAGGAAAGAGAGCTGCAGAAAGAAGCAAGAGAGGTGCAGAAAGAGGCAAGAGAGGTGCAGAAAGAGAGCAAGAGAGGTATAGAAAGAAGCAAGAGAGGTGCAGAAAGAAGCAAGAGAGGTGCAGAAAGAAGCAAGAGAGGTGCAGAAAGAGGCAAGAGAAGGTGCAGAACAAGAAAGAGGCAAGAGAGGCATAGAAAGAAGCAAGAGAGGTGCTAGAAAGAGGCAAAAGAGGTGCAGAAAGAGCAAGAGAGGTACAGAAAGAAGCAAGAGAGGTGCAGAAAGAGGCAAGAGAGGTGCAGAAAGAGGCAAGAGAGGTGCAGAAAGAGGCAAGAAAGGTGCAGAAAGAGGCAAGAGATGTGCAGAAAGAAGCAAGAGAGGTGCAGAAAGAAGCAAGAGAGGTACAGAAAGAGCAAGAGAAGTGCAGAAAGAGGCAAGAGAAGTGCAGAAAGAGAGCAAGAGAAGGTGCAGAAAGAGGCAAGAAAGTGCAGAAAGAGGCAAGAGAAGTGCAGAAAGAGGCAAGAGAGGTGCAGAAAGAAGCAAGAGAAGTGCAGAAAGAGGCAAGAGAGGTGCAGAATGTAGCAAGAGAGGTGCAGAAAGAAGCAAGAGAGTGCAGAAAGAGGCAAGAGAAGTCCAGAAAGAGGAAGAAAGGTGCAGAAAGAAGCAAGAGAGGTACAGAAAGAGGCAAGAGAAGTGCAGAAAGAAGCAAGAGAGGTGCAGAAAGAGGCAAGAGAGGTGCAGAAAGAGGCAAGAGAGAGTGCAGAAAGAGGCAAGAGAAGTGCAGAAAGAAGCAAGAGAAGTGCAGAAAGAAGCGTGAAGAGAGGTGACAGAAAGAGGCAAGAAAGTGCAAGAAAGAGGCAAGAGAGGTGCAGAAAGAAGCAAGAAGAGGTGCAGAAAGAGGCAAGAGAAGTGCAGAAAGAGGAAGAGAATGTGCAGAAAGAGGCAAGAGAAGTGCAGAAAGAGGCAAGAGAAGTGCAGAAAGAGGAAGAAAGGTGCAGAAAGAAGCAAGAGAGGTGCAGAAAGAGGCAAGAGAAGTAGCAGAAAGAAGCAAGAGAGGTGCAGAAAGAAGCAAGAGAAGTGCAGAAAGAAGCAGAGACAGAAAGAGCAGAAAGAGTAGCAAGAGAGATGTGCAGAAAGAAGCAAGAGAGGTGCAGAAAGAGGCAAGAGAAGTGCAGAAAGAGGCAAGAAAGATGCAGAAAGAAGCAAGAGAGGTGCAGAAAGAGGCAAGAGAAGTGCAGAAAGAAGCAAGCAGAAGTGCAGAAAGAAGCAAGAGAAGTGCAGAAAGAGGCAAGAGAGGTGCAGAAAGAAGCAAGAGAGAGTGCATAAAGAGACAAGCGAGGTGCAGAAAGATGCAAGAGAGGTGCAGAAAGAAGAAATAGAGCTGCAGAAAGAGGCAAGAGAGGTGCAGAAAGAAGCAAGAGAGGTGCAGAAAGAAGCAAGAGAGGTGCAGAAAGAAGCAAGAGAGTGAGCAGAAAGAGGCAAGAGAGGTGCAGAAAGAGGAAGAAAGATGCAGAAAGAAGCAAGAGAGTGCAGAAAGAGGCAAGAGAAGGTACAGAAAGAAGCAAGAGAAGTGCAGAAAGAGGCAAGAGAAGTGCAGAAAGAGGCAAGAGAGGTGCAGAAAGAGGCAAGAGAGGTGCAGAAAGAAGCAAGAGAGGTGCAGAAAGAGGCAAGAGAGGTACAGAAAGAGGCAAGAGAGGTGCAGAAAGAGGCAAGAGAGGTGCAGAAAGAAGCAAGAGAGAGTGCAGAAAGAGGCAAGAGAGGTGCAGAAAGAGGCAAGAGAGGCAGCAGAAAGAAGCAAGAGAGGTGCAGAAAGAGGCAAGAGAGGTGCAGAAAGAGGCAAGAGAAGTGCAGAAAGAAGCAAGAGAGATGCAGAAAGAAGCAAGAGAGGTGCAGAATAGAGAATGAGAGGTGCAGAAAGAAGCAAGAGAGTGCAGAAAGAAGCAAGAGAGGTGCAGAAAGAAGCAAGAGAGGTGCAGAAAGAGGCAAGAGGCAGCAGAAAGAGACAAGAGAAGTGCAGAAAGAGGCAAGAGAGGTGCAGAAAGAAGCAAGAGAAGTGCAGAAAGAAGCAAGAGAGGTGCAGAAAGAGGCAAGAGAGGTGCAGAAAGAGGCAAGAGAGGTGCAGAAAGAAGCAAGAGAGGTGCAGAAAGAAGCAAGAGAGTGCAGAAAGAGGCAAGAGAAGTGCAGAAAGAGGCAAGAGAGGTGCAGAAAGAGGCAAGAGAGGTGCAGAAAGAGGCAAGAGAAGTGCAGAAAGAGGCAAGAGAAGTGCAGAAAGAGGCAAGAGAGGTGCAGAAAGAAGCAAGAGAAGTGCAGAAAGAGGCAAGAGAAGTGCAGAAAGTGGCAAGAGAGATGCAGAAAGAAGCAAGAGAAGTGCAGAAAGAGACAAGAAAAGTGCAGACAGAAGCAAGAGAAGTGTAGAAAGAGGCAAGAGAGGTTCAGAAAGAGGCAAGAGAGGTGCAGAAAGAAGCAAGAGAGGTGCAGAAAGAAGCAAGAGAGGTGCAGAAAGAGGCAAGAAAGGTGCAGAAAGAGGCAAGAGAAGTGCAGAAAGAGGAAGAAAGGTGCAGAAAGAAGCAAGAGAAGTGCAGAAAGAAGCAAGAGAGGTGCAGAAAGAAGCAAGAGAAGTGCAGAAAGAAGCAAGAGAGGTGCAGAAAGAAGCAAGAGAAGTGCAGAAAGAAGCAAGAGAGGTGCAGAAAGAAGCAAGAGAGGTGCAGAAAGAAGCAAGAGAGGTGCAGAAAGAGGCAAGAGAAGTGCAGAAAGAGGCAAGAGAGGTGCAGAAAGAGCCAAGAGGGGTACAGAAACAACCAAGAGAGATGCATAAAGAAGCAAGACAGGTAAAGAAAGAAGCAAGAGCTGCAGAAAGAGGCAAGAGAGGTGCAGAAAGAAGCAAGAAGAGGTGCAGAAAGAGGCAAGAGAGGTAGCAGAAAGAAGCAAGAGAAGTGCAGAAAGAAGCAAGAGAGGTGCAGAAAGAGGCAAGAGAGGTGCAGAAAGAGAGCAAGAGAGGTGCAGAAAGAGGCAAGAGAAGTGCAGAAAGAGGAAGAGAGGTGCAGAAAGAGCAAGAGAGGTGCAGAAAGAAGCAAGAGAGGTACAGAAAGAGGCAAGAGAGGTGCAGAAAGCAAGAGAAGTGCAGAAAGAAGCAAGAGAGGTGACAGAAAGAAGCAAGAGAGGTGCAGAAAGATGCAAGAAAAGTGCAGAAAGAGGGAAGAGAGGTACAGAAAGAAGCAAGAGGTGCAGAAAGAAGCAGGAGAGGTGCAGAAAGAAGCAAGAGAGGTGCAGAAAGAAGCAAGAGAGGTGCAGAAAGAAGCAAGAGAAGTGCAGAAAGAAGCAAGAGAGGTGCAGAAAGAGGCAAGAGAAGTGCAGAAAGAGGCAAGAGAAGTGCAGAAAGAGGCCAGAGAGGTGCTGAAAGAGGCAAGAGAGGTGTAGAAAGAGGCAAGAGAGGTGCAGAAAGAGGCAAGAGAGTGCAGAAAGAGGCAAGAGAGGTGCAGAAAGAGGCAGGAGAAGTGCAGAAAGAGGCAAGAGAGTGCAGAAAGAAGCAAGAGAGGTGCAGAAAGAGAGCAAGAGAGGTGCAGAAAGAAGCAAGAGAAGTGCAGAAAGAAGCAAGAGAGGTGCAGAAAGAAGCAAGAGAGGTGCAGAAAGAGGCAAGAGAGGTACAGAAAGAAGCAAGAGAAGTGCAGAAAGAGGCAAGAGAGTACAGAAAGAGGAAGAAAGGTGACAGAAAGAGGCAAGAGAGGTGCAGAAAGAGGCAAGAGAGGTGCAGAAAGAGGTAAAAGAGGTACAGAAAGAAGCAAAAGATGTGCAGAGAGAAGCAAGAGAGGTGCAGAAAGAGGCAAGAGAGGTGCAGAAAGAAGCAAGAGAGGAGCATAAAGAAGCAAGAGAGATGCAGAAAGAAGCAAGAGAAGTGCAGAAAGAAGCAAGAGAAGTGCAGAAAGAGGAAGAGAGGTGCAGAAAGAGGCAAGAGAGGTGCAGAAAGAAGCAAGAGAGGTGCAGAAAGAGGCAAAGAGAAGTGCAGAAAGAAGGCAAGAAAGGTGCAGAAAGAGGCAAGAGAAGTGCAGAAAGAAGCAAGAGAAGTGCAGAAAGAAGCAAGAGAAGTGCAGAAAGAGGCAAGAGAGAGTGCAGAAAGAGGCAAGAGAAGTGCAGAAAGAGGCAAGAGAGGTGCAGAAAGAAGCAAGAGAGTGCAGAAAGAGGCAAGAAATGTGCAGAAAGAAGCAAGAGAAATGCAGAAAGAAGCAAGAGAGGTGCAGAAAGAGGCAAGAGAAGGGCAGAAAGAAGCAAGAGAGGTGCAGAAAGAAGCAAGAGAGGTGCAGAAAGAAGCAAGAGATGTGCAGAAAGAGGCAAGAGAGGTGCAGAAAGAAGCAAGAGAGGTGCAGAAAGAGGCAAGAGAGTGCAGAAAGAAGCAAGAGAAGTGCAGAAAGAGGCAAGAGAAGTGCAGAAAGAAGCAAAGAGAGGTGCAGAAAGAAGTAAGAGAGGTGCAGAAAGAAGCAAGAGAGGTGCAGAAAGAGGCAAGAGGGGCAGAAAGAGGCAAGAGACGTACAGAAAGAAGCAAGAGAGGTGTAGAAAGAGGCAAGAGAGATGCAGAAAGAGGCAAGAGAAGTGCAGAAAGAGGCAAGAGAAGTGCAGAAAGAAAGAGAGTAAGAAAGAGGTAAGAGAAATGGAGAAAGAGGAAGAAAGGTGCAGAAAGAAGCAAGAGAGGTGCAGAAAGAAGCAAGAGAGGTGCAGAAAGAAGCAAGTGAAGTGCAGAATGAGGCAAGAGAAGTGCAGAAAGAGGCAAGAGAGGTGCAGAAAGAGGCAAGAGAGGTGCAGAAAGAGGCAAGAGAAGTGCAGAAAGAGGCAAGAGAAGTGCAGAAAGAGGCAAGAGAGGTGCAGAAAGAAGCAAGAGAAGTGCAGAAAGAGGCAAGAGAGGTGCAGAAAGAGGCAAGAGAAGGTGCAGAAAGAGGCAAGAGAGGTGCAGAAAGAGGCAAGAGAAGTGCAGAAAGAGGCAAGAGAGGTGCAGAAAGAAGCAAGAGAGGTGCAGAAAGAGGCAAGAGAGGTGCAGAAAGAAGCAAGAGAGGTGCAGAAAGAGAGCAAGAGAGGTGCAGAAAGAGGCAAGAGAAGTGCAGAAAGAGGCAAGAGAGGTGCAGAAAGAAGCAAGAGAGGTGCAGAAAGAAGCAAGAGAGGTGCAGAAAGAGGCAAGAGAGAGATGCAGAAAGAAGCAAGAGAGGTGCAGAAAGAAGCAAGAGAGGTGCAGAAAGAGGCAAGAGAGGTGCAGAAAGAGGCAAGAGAGGTGCAGAAAGAGGCAAGAGAGGTGCAGAAAGAGGCAAGAGAGGTGCAGAAAGAAGCAAGAGAGTGCAGAAAGAAGCAAGAGAAGTGAGTAGAAAGAGCATAGAGAAGGTGCAGAAAGAGGCAAGAGAGAGGTACAGAAAGAAGCAAGAGAAGTGCAGAAAGAAGCAGAGAGGTGCAGAAAGAAGCAAGAGAAGTGCAGAAAGAGGCAAGAGAAGTGCAGAAAGAGGCAAGAGAGGTGCAGAAAGAGGAAGAGAGGTGCAGAAAGAGGCAAGAGAGGTGCAGAAAGAGGCAAGAGAAGTGCAGAAAGAGGCAAGAGAAGTGCAGAAAGAGGCAAGAGAAGTGCAGAAAGAGGAAGAAAGATGCAGAAAGAAGCAAGAGAAGTGCAGAAAGAGGCAAGAGAGGTGCAGAAAGAAGCAGAGATAGGTGCAGAAAGAAGCAAGAGAGGTGCAGAAAGAGGCAAGAGAAGTGCAGAAAGAAGCAAGAGAGGTGCAGAAAGAGGCAAGAGAGGTGCAGAAAGAGGCAAGAGAGGTGCAGAAAGAAGCAAGAGAGTGCAGAAAGAAGCAAGAGAGGTGCAGAAAGAGGCTAGAGAGGTGCAGAAAGAGGCAAGAGGGGTGCAGAAAGGACTAAGAGATGTGCAGAAAGAAGAAAGAGAAGTGCAGAAAGAGGAAGAAATGTGCAGAAAGAAGCAAGCGAAATGCAGAAAGAAGGCAAGAGAGGTACAGAAAGAGGCTAGAGAGGTGCAGAAAGAGGCAAGAGAGGTGCAGAAAGAAGCAAGAGAAGTGCAGAAAGAGGCAAGAGAAGTGCAGAAAGAGCAAGAGAGGTGCAGAAAGAGGCAAGAGAGGTGCAGAAAGAGGCAAGAGAGTGCAGAAAGAGGCAAGAGGAAGTGCAGAAAGAGGCAAGAGAGGCAGAAAGAGGCAAAGAGAGGTGCAGAAAGAAGAAGCAGAGGTGCAGAAAGAGGCAAGAGAGGTGCAGAAAGAGGCAAGAGAGGTGCAGAAAGAAGCAAGAGAAGTGCAGAAAGAAGCAAGAGAAATGCAGAAAGAAGCAAGAGAGGTGCAGAAAGAGGCAAGAGAAGGGCAGAAAGAAGCAAGAGAGGTGCAGAAAGAGGCAAGAGAGGTGCAGAAACAGGCAAGATAGGTGCAGAAAGAGGCAAGAGAGGTGCAGACAGAGGCAAGAGAAGTGCAGAAAGAGGCAAGAGAGATGCAGAAAGAGGCAAGAGAGATGCGGAAAGAGGCAAGAGAGGTGCAGAAAGAGGCAAGAGAGGTGCAGAAAGAGAGCAAGAGAGGTGCAGAAAGAGAGCAAGAGAAGTGCAGAAAGAAGGCAGAGAAGTGCTAGAAAGAGGCAAGAGAGTGCAGAAAGATGCAAGAGAGGTGCAGAAAGAGGCAAGAGAAGCAGTGCAGAAAGAGGCGAAGAGAAGTGCAGAAAGAGGCAAGAGAGGCAGAAGAAGCAAGAGAAGCAGCAGAAAGAGGCAAGAGAAGTGCAGAAAGAGGCAAGAGAGGTAGCAGAAAGAGGCAAGAGAAGTCAGAAAGAAGCAAGAGAGGTGCAGAAGAGGCAAGAGAGGTGCAGAAAGAAGCAAGAGAAGTGCAGAAAGAAGGAAGAGAGGTGCAGAAAGAGGCAAGAGAGGTGCAGAAAGAGGCAAGAGAAGTGCAGAAAGAAGTGCAAGAACAGAGGTACAGAAAGAAGTAAGAGAGGTGCAGAAAGAAGCAAGAGAGGTGCAGAAAGAGGCAAGAGGAGGTGCAGAAAGAGGTAAGAGAGGTGCAGAAAGAAGCAAGAGAGGTGCAGAAAGAAGCAAGAGAGGTGCAGAAAGAGGCAAGAGAGGTGCAGAAAGAGGCAAGAGAGGTGCAGAAAGAGCAAGAGAGGTGCAGAAAGAGGTAAGAGAGGTGCAGAAAGAAGCAAGAGAAGTGCAGAAAGAGGCAAGAGAAGTGCAGAAAGAAGCAAGAGAGGTGCAGAAAGAAAGCAAGAGGAGAGTGCAGAAAGAGGCAAGAGAGGTGCAGAAAGAGAGCAAGAGACGGCAAGAAAGAGGCAAGAGAGGAGCAGAAAGAAGCAAGAGAGGCTGCAGAAAGAGGCAAGAGAGGTGCAGAAAGAAGTAAGAGAGGTGCAGAAAGAAGCAAGAGAGGTGCAGCAAAGAGGCAGAGAGAGGCAAGAGAGTGCAGAAAGAGGCAAGAGAGGTCAGAAAGAAGCAAGAGAGGTGCAGAAAGAAGAGAGCAAGAGAGGTACAGAAAGAGCAAGAGAGGATGCAGAAAGAGGCAAGAGAGGTGCAGAAAGAGGCAAGAGAAGTGCAGAAAGAAGCAAGAGAGGTGCAGAAAGAGGCAAGGAGAAGTAGAGAAAGAGAGCAAGAGAGGTACAGAAAGAGGCAAGAGAGGTGCAGAAAGAAGCAAGAGAAGTGCAGAACAGAGAGCAAGAGGGCGCAGAAAGAGGCAAGAGATGTGCAGAAAGAAGCAAGAGAGAGTGCAAAGAGGCAAGAGAAGTGCAGAAAGAGCAAGAGAGGTGCAGAAAGAGGAAGAGAGGTAGCAGAAAGAAGCAAGAGAAAGTGCAGAAAGAAGCAAGAGAGGTGCAGAAAGAAGCAAGAGAGGTGCAGAAAGAAGCAAGAGAAGTGCAGAAAGAGGCAAGAGAGGTGCAGAAAGAAGCAAGAGAAGTGCAGAAAGAAGCAAGAGAGGTGCAGAAAGAGGTAAGAAGAGGTGCAGAAAGAGGCAAGAGAGGTGCAGAAAGAAGCAAGAGAAGTGCAGAAAGAAGCAAGAGAGGTGCAGAAAGAGAGCAAGAGAAGTGCAGAAAGAGGCAAGAGAAGTGCAGAAAGAGGCAAGAGAGATGCAGAAAGAGGCAAGAGAGGTGCAGAAAGAGACAAGAGAGGTGCAGAAAGAAGCAAGAGAGGTGCAGAAAGAGGCAAGAGAGTGCAGAAAGAGGAAGAGAGGTACAGAAAGAGGCAAGAGAGGTGCAGAAAGAGGCAAGAGAGGTGCAGAAAGAAGCAAGAGAGGACAGAAAGAAGCAAGAGAGGTGCAGAAAGAAGCAAGAGAGGTGCAGAAAGAAGCAAGAGAGGTGCAGAAAGAAGCAAGAGAGTGCAGAAAGAAGCAAGAGAAGTGCAGAAAGAAGGCAAGGAGAGGTGACAGAAAGAGGCAAGAGAAGTGCAGAAAGAGGCAAGAGAGGTAGCAGAAAGAGGCAAGAGAGGTGCAGAAAGAAGCAAGAGAGTATGCAGAAAGAGGCAAGAGAAGTGCAGAAAGAAGCAAGAGAGGTGCAGAAAGAAGCAAGAGAAGTGCAGAGAGAGAGCAAGAGAGTACAGAAAGAGGCAAGAGAGATGCAGAAAGAGGCAAGAGAGGTGCAGAAAGAAGAAGAGAGATGCAGAAAGAGGCAAGAAAGGTGCAGAAAGAAGCAAGAGAGGTACAGAAAGAAGCAAGAGAAGTGCAGAAAGAAGCAAGAGAGGTGCAAGAAAGAAGCAAGAGAGGTGCAGAAAGAGCAAGAGAGTGCAGAAAGAGGCAAGAGAGGCAGAAAGAAGCAAGAGAGATGCAGAAAGAAGCAAGAGAGAGTGCAGAAAGAGGCAAGAGAGGTGACAGAAATGAAGCAAGAGAGAGTGCAGAAAGAGGCAAGAGAGGTGCAGAAAGAGGCAAGAGAGGTGCAGAAAGAAGCAAGAGAAGTGCAGAAGAGGCAAGAGAGGTGCAGAAAGAGGAAGAGAAGTGCAGAAAGAAGCAAGAGAGATGCAGAAAGAGGAAGAGAGGTGCAGAAAGAGGCAAGAGAAGTGCAGAAAGAAGCAAGAGAAGTGCAGAAAGAAGCAAGAGAGGTGCAGAAAGAAGCAAGAGAGGTGCAGAAAGAGGCAAGAGAGGTGCAGTAAAGAACAAGAGAGGTGCAGAAAGAAGCAAGAGAGGTACAGAAAGAAGCAAAGAGAGTGCAGAAAGAAGCAAGAGAGGTGCAGAAAGAGGCAAGAGAGGTGCAGAAAGAGGAAGAGAGTGCAGAAAGAGGCAAGAGAAGTGCAGAAAGAGGCAAGAGAGGTGCAGAAAGAAGCAAGAGAAGTGCAGAAAGAGTGCAAGAGAAGTGCAGAAAGAGGCAAGAGAGGTGCAGAAAGAAGCAAGAGAGGTGCAGAAAGAGGCAAGAGAGGTGCAGAAAGAGGCAAGAAAGTGCAGAAAGAGGCAAGAGAAGATGCAGAAAGAGGCAAGAGAGGTCAGAAAGAAGCAGAGAAGTGCAGAAAGAAGCAAGAGAGGTGCAGAAAGAGGAAGAGAGTGCAGAAAGAAGCAAGAGAAGTGCAATAAAGAGGCAAGAGAAGTGCAGAAAGAGCAGAAGAAGGTGCAGAAAGAAGCAAGAGCAATGCAGAAAGAGTCAAGAGAGGCGCAGAAAGAAGGAGAGCAGAGGCTAGCAGAAAGAAGCAAGAGAGGTGCAGAAAGAGGAAGAGAAGTGCAGAAAGAGGCAAGAGAGGTGCAGAAAGAGGCAAGAGAGGTAGCAGAAAGAAGCAAGAGAGGTGCAGAAAGAAGCAAGAGAGGTGCAGAAAGAAGCAAGAGAGGTGCAGAAAGAGGCAAGAGAAGTGCAGAAAGAGGCAAGAGAAGTGCAGAAAGAGGAAGAGAGTGTGCAGAAAGAAGCAAGAGAAGTGCAGAAAGAGGCAAGAGAAGTGCAGAAAGAAGGAAGAGCAGGTGCAGAAAGAGCAAGAGAGTGCAGAAAGAGGCAAGAGAAGTAGCAGAAAGAGGCAAGAGAGGTGCAGAAAGAAGTGCAAGAGAGTGCAGAAAGAGGCAAGAGAGGTGCAGAAAGAGGAGGCAAGAGAAGTGCAGAAAGAAAGGCAAAAGAGGTGCAGAAAGAAGCAAGAGAGTGCAGAAAGAGGAAGAGAAGTGCAGAAAGAGGCAAGAGAGGTGCAGAAAGAAGCAAGAGAAGTGCAGAAAGAGGCAAGAGAAGTACAGAAAGAAGCAAGAGAAGTGCAGAAAGAAGCAAGAGAGGTGCAGAAAGAAGCAAGAGAAGTGCAGAAAGAAAGCAAGAGAGTGCAGAAAGAGGCAAGAGAGGTGCAGAAAGAAGCAAGAGAGGTAGCAGAAAGAAGCAAGAGAGGTGCAGAAAGAAGCAAGAGAAGTGCAGAAAGAGGCAAGAGAGGTGCAGAAAGAGGCAAGAGAGGCACAGAAAGCAAGAGAGGTGCAGAAAGAAGCAAGTGAGGTGCAGAAAGAAGCAAGAGAGAGTGCAGAAAGAAGCAAGAGAGGTGCAGAAAGAAGCAAGAGAAGTGCAGAAAGAAGCAAGAGAGGTGCAGAAAGAAGCAAGAGAGGTGCAGAAAGAGGCAAGAGAAGTGCATGAAAGAAGCAAGAGAGGTGCAGAAAGAAGCAAGAGAGTGCAGAAAGAGAGAAGAGAGAGTGCAGAAAGAAGCAAGAGAGGTGCAGAGAGAGGCAAGAGAGGTGCAGAAAGAGGCAAGAGAAGTGCAGAAAAGAAGCAAGAGAGATGCAGAAAGAGCAAGAGAGGTGCAGAAAGAGTGCAAGAGAGTGCAGAAAGAAGCAAAGAGAGTGCAGAAAGAGGCAAGAGAGGTGCAGAAAGAGGCAAGAGAAGTGCAGAAAGAGGCAAGAGAGGTACAGAAAGAGGCAAGAGAGGTGCAGAAAGAAGCAAGAGAAGTGCAGAAAGATGCAAGAGAGGTGCAGAAAGAGGCAAGAGAAGTGCAGAAAGAAGGCAGAGAAGTGCAGAAAGAGGCAAGAGAGGTGCAGAAAGAGGCAAGAGAGGGCAGAAAGAGGCAAGAGAAGTGCAGAAAGAGAGGCAAGAGAGGTGCATAAAGAGGCAAGAGAGTAGCAGAAAGAGGCAAGAGAAGTGCAGAAAGAGGAAGAAAGTGCAGAAAGAGGCAAGAGAGGTAGCAGAAAGAGTGCAAGAGAGGTGCAGAAAGAGGCAAGAGAAGTGCAGAAAGAGGCAAGAGAGGTGCAGAAAGAGGCAAGAGAAGTGCAGAAAGAGGCAAGAGAGGTGACAGAAAGAGGCAAGAGAAGTGCAGAAAGAAGCAAGAAAGTGCAGAAAGAAGAAGAGAAGTGCAGAAAGATAGCAAGAGAAGTGCAGAAAGAGGCAAGAGAGGTGCAGAAAGAGGCAAGTAGAAGTGCAGAAAGAAGCAAGAGAAGTGCAGAAAGAAGCAAAGAGGTGCAAGAAAGAAGCAAGAGAGGCATGAAAGAGGCAAGAGAGATGCAGAAAGAAGCAAGGAGAAGTGCAGAAAGAGGAAGAGAGGCAGAAAGAAGCAAGAGAGGTGCAGAAAGAGGCAAGAGAGGTAGCAGAAGAAGCAAGAGAGTAGCAGAAAGAGGCAAGAGAGCAGCAGAAAGAGGTACAAGAGAAGCGTGCAGAAAGAAGCAAGAGAGGTAGCAGAAAGAAGCAAGAGAAGAGCAGAAAGAGCGAAGAGAGGCACGAGAGAGGCAAGACAAGGCATAGAAAGAGGCAAGAGAGGTACAGAAAGAAGCAAGAGAAGTACAGAAAGAGGCAAGAGAAGTGCAGAAAGAAGCAAGAGAGGTGCAGAAAGAAGCAAGAGAGGTGCAGAAAGAGGCAAGATGGGTGCAGAAAGAGGCAAGAGAGGTGCAGAAAGAGGCAAGAGAGATGCAGAAAGAGGCAAGAGAAGTACAGAAACAGGAAGAAAGGTACAGAAAGAAGCAGAGAAGTGCAGAAAGAAGCAAAGAGGCAGAAAGAATGCAAGAGAGTGATGAAAGAAGACAAGAGAGGTACAGAAAGAGGCAAGAGAGGTAGCACAGAAAGAAGCAAGAGAAGTGCAGAAAGAAGCAAGAGGAGTGCAGAAAGAAGCAAGAGAAGTGATGCAGAAAGAGGCAAGAGAAGTGCAGAAAGAGGCAAGAGAGGTACAGAAAGAGGCAAGAGAGGTGCAGCAAGAGAGAGGCAAGAGAGGTAGCAGCAAGAGGCAAAGGATGCAGAAAGAAGCAAGAGAGGCACAGAAAGAGGTAAGAGAGGTGCAGAAAGAAGCAAGAGAGAGTGCAGAAAGAGGGTAGCAGAAGTGCAGAAAGAGGAAGAAAGGTGCAGAAAGAGGCAAGAGAGTGCAGAAAGAAGCAAGTAGAGGTGCAGAAAGAGGCAAGAGAAGTGAGACAGAAAGAGGCAAATGAAATGCAGAAAGAGGCAAGAGAGGTGCAGAAAGAGGCAAGAGAGGTGTAGAAAGAAGCAAGAGAAGTGCAGAAAGAGGCAAAAGAGGTACAGAAATGAGGCAAGAGAGGCAGCAGAAAGAGGCAAGAGAGGTGCAGAAAGAGTGCAAGAGAGGTGACATGAAAGAAGCAAGAGAGGCAGCAGAAAGAGTGCAAGAAGAGGTGCAGAAAGAAGCAAGAGAAGTGCAGAAAGAGGCAAGAGAAGTGCAGAAAGAAGCAAGAGAAGATGCAGAAAGAGGAAGAGAGGTGCAGAAAGAAGCAAGAGAGGTGCAGAAAGAAGCAAGAGAAGGTGCAGAAAGAAGCAAGAGAGGTGCAGAAAGAAGCAAGAGAGGTAGCAGAAAGAGGCAAGAGAGGTGCAGAAAGTAGGCAAGAGATGCAGAAAGAAGCAAGAGAGGCAGAAAGAGGAAGAGGCAGAGAGATGCAAGAGAGGTGCAGAAAGAAGCAAGAGAGGTGCAGAAAGGAAAGAGAAGTGCAGAAAGACAAGAGATGTGCAGAGACAGAAGCAAGGCTAGTGTAGAGAAAGAAGCAAGAGAGGCAGCAGAAAGAAGCAAGAGAAGTACAGAAAGAAGCAAGAGAGGTGCAGAAAGAAGCAAGAGAAGCGCAGAAAGAGCAAAGAAGTGCAGAAAGAGGCAAGAAAGTGCAGAAAGAAGCAAGAGAGGTGCAGGAAAGAAGCAAGAGAGGTGCAGAAAGAGTAAGAGAGTGCAGAGAGGAAGAAAGGTGCAGAAAGAGGAAGAAAGTGGTGCAGAAAGAAGCAAGAGAGAGTGCAGAAAGAAGTAATAGAGGTGCAGAAAGAGGCAAGAGTATGCAGAAAAGAGGCAAGAGAGGAGCAGAAAGAAGCAAGAGAGGTGCAGAAAGAAGCAAGAGAGGTGCAGAAATAGGCAAGAGAGGTAGCAGAAAGAGGCAAGAGATATGCGGAAAGAGGCAAGATAGGCAAGATGAGAAGAGGCAAGAGACAGTACAGAAAGAAGCAGAATGAGGTGCAGAAAGAAGGCAAGAGAGGTACAGAAAGAGGCAAGAGAGGTGCAGAAAGAAGCAAGAGAAGTGCAGAAAGAAGCAAGAGAGGTGCAGAAAGAAGCAAGAGAGGTGCAGAAAGAGGCAAGAAAGTGCAGAAAGAGGCAAGAGAGGTGCAGAAAGAGGCAAGAGGAGTGACAGAAAGAGAGCAAGAGAGATGCAGAAAGAAGCAAGAGAGGTGCAGAAAGAGGCAAGAGAGGTGCAGAAAGAAGCAAGAGAGGCAGAAAGAGGTAAGAGTAGGAGAGAAAGAGGCAAGAGAGGTGCAGAAAGTTAGCTAAGAGAGTGTGCAAGAGGAGCTGAAGAGGAATGCAAAGAAAGAGGCAAGTAGAGGTGCAGAAAGAGAAGAAAGATGGCAGAAACGAGCGAAGAGAGAGGTTGCAGAAAGAAGCAAGAGAGCGTGCAGAAAGAGGTAGAAAGGTACAGAAAGAAGCAAGAGAGGTGCAGAAAGAGGCAAGAGAGGTGCAGAAAAAGAGAAGAGAGGTGCAGAAAGAGGCAAGGAAGTGCAGAAAGATATGCAGCAGAAGGCAGAAAGAGGCAAGAGAAGTGCAGAAAGAGGGAAGATGAGGTGCAGAAAGAGGCAAGAGTAGGTGCAGAAAGAGTGCAAGAGAGGTGCAGAAAGATGCAAAAAGAGTGCACAAAGAGTACAAGAGAGGTGCAGAAAGAAGGCAATGAGAGGTGCAGAAAGAAGCAGAGAGGTGCAGAAAGAGGCAAGATGAGGTGCAGAAAGAAGCAAGAGAGGTGCAGAACAGAAAGAGGAGGTGCAGAAAGAGGCAAGAGAGGTGCAGAAAGAGGCAAGAGAAGTGCAGAAAGAGGCAAGAGAGGTGCAGAACAAAGCAAGAGAGGTGCAGAAAGAAGCAAGAGAGATGCAAAAGGAATGAGAGGTGCAGAAAGAAGCAACAGAGGTACAGAAAGAGGGAAGAGATGTGCAGAAAGAGAGAAGAAGAGTGCAGAGAAAGTGCAAGAAACGAAGTCAAGAGAAAGGTGCAGAAAGAAGATGAAGAGGTGCAGGAAAAGGCAAGATGAGAGTGCAGAAAGACAAGGCAACGAGAGGTGCAGAAAGAAGCAAGCAGAAGTGTACGAAAGAGGCAAGAGAGGTGCAGAAAGAAGCAAGAGAGGTGCAGAAAGAAGCAAGAGAAGTGCAGAAATAGGCAAGAGAAGTGCAGAAAGAAGCAAGAGATGGCAGAAAGAAAGCAAGCAGAGGTGCAGAAAAAAGCAAGAGAGGTGCAGAAAGAGGAAGAAAGGTGCAGAAAGAGGCAAGAGAGGATGCAGAAAGAGGGCAAGAGAGGTGCAGAAAGAAGCCAAGAGAAGCGCAGAAAGAACAGAGATGAGGCACAGAAAGAAGCAAGAGAAGTGCAGAAAGAAGCAAGAGGAGTGCCAGAAAGAAGCAAGAGAAGGCAGAAGAGAGCAAAGAGAGGCACAGTAAAGAGGCAAGCAGAGGCAAAAGAAGCAAGAGAGGTACGCAGAAAGAAGCGTAAGAGAAGTGCAGAGAAGAGAAGTAGAGGTGCAGAAAGAGGCAAGAGAGGCACAGAAAGGCAAGAGAGGCTGCAGAAAGAATGAAGAGAGGTGCAGAAAGAGGCAAGAGAGGTGCAGAAAGAAGCAAGAGAGGTGCAGAAAGAGGCAAGAGAAGTGCAGAAAGAGGTAAAGAGAGGTGCAGAAAGAAGGAAGAGAGGTGCAGAAAGAGGCACGAGAAGGCAGAAAGAGTGCAAGAGAGTGTACAGAAAGAAGCAAGAGAGGTACAGAAAGAAGCAAGTAGCAGATGCAGAAAGAAGCAAGAGAGTGCAGAAATAGGCAAGAAAGATAGAAAGAGAAAGAAAGGCGCAGAAAGAGGCAAGAGAAGTGAGCTAGTAAAGAGGATAGAAAGAGGCAAGAGAGGTACAGAAAGAAGCAAGAGAAGTGCAGAAAGAAGCAAAGAGAGGTGCAGAAAGATGCAAGAGAAGCTGCAGAAAGAGGCAAGAGCTGGCAGAAAGAAGCAAGAGAGGTGCAGAAAGAGCAAGAGAAGTGCATGAAATGAGGTAGAAAGGTGCAGAAAGAGGCAAGAGAGGTGCAGAAATGAAGCAAGAGATAGCATGATAAGAAGCAAGAGAGGTGCAGAAAGAGAAAGAATGCAGAAAGAGGGCAAGAGAAGTGCAGAAAGAGGCAAGAGAGGTGCAGAAAGAGGCAAGAGAGGTACAGAATGAAGGCAAGAGAGGTGCAGAAAGAGGCAAGAGAGGTGCAGAAAGAGGCAAGAGAGGTACAGAAAGAAGCAAGAGAGTGTGCAGAAAGAAGCAAGAGAGGTGCAGAAAGAGGCAAGAGAGGTACAGAAAGAAGCAAGAGAGGTGCAGAAAGAGGCAAGAGAGGTGCAGAAAGAGGCAAGAGAGGTGGAGAAAGAGACAAGAGAGGTGCAGAAAGAGGCAAGAGAGGCGCAGAAAGAGGCGAGAGAGGTACAGAAAGAAGGAAGAGAAGTGCAGAAAGAGGCAAGAGAAGTGCAGAAAGAAGCAAGAGAGTGAACAGAAAGAAGCAAGTGAGGTAGCAGGCAAGAGAAGTGCAGAAAGAAGCAAGAGAGGTGCAGAAAGAGGCAAGTAGGGTGCAGAAAGAAGCAAGAGAGGTGCAGAAAGAAGCAAGAGAGGTGCAGAAAGAGGCGAAGAGAGGTGCAGAAAAAGGCAAGAGAGGTGCAGAAAGAGGGAAGAGAGAGCAGGAAGCAAGAGAAGTGCAGAAAGAAGCAAGAGAGGTGCAGAAAGAAGCAAGAGAAGGTGCAGAAAGAGAGCAATAGAGGTACAGAAAGAAGCAAGAGAGGTGCAGAAAGAGGCAAGAGAGGTGCAGAAAGAAGCAAGAGAAGTGCATGAAAGAGGCAAGAGAAGTGCAGAAAGAAGCAAGAGAGGTGCAGAAAGAGGCAAGAGAGGTAGCAGAAATGAGGAAGAGAGATGCAGAGCAGAAGGAAGAAAGGTGCAGAAAGAAGCAAGAGAGGTGCAGAAAGAACCAAGAGTAAGTGCAGAAAGAGAGCAAGAGAGGTGCAGAAAGAGGCAACAGAGGTGCAGAAAGAGGCAATGAGAGGGTGCAGAAAGAAGCAAGAGAGGTGCAGAAAAAGAGGAAGTGAGGTGCAGAAAGAAGCAAGAGAGGTGCAGAAAGAGGCAGGAGAGGTGCAAAAGAAGGCAAGCAGAGTGCAGAAAGACACAAGAGAGAGTGCAGAAAGAGGCAAGAGAGGTGCAGAATAGAACAAAAGAGAGGTGCAGAAGAGACAAGAGAGGTGCAGCAAAGAGCTGGTCAAGAGAGGTGCAGAAAGAAGCGAAGAGAAGTGAAGAAAGAGGCAAGAGAGATGCAAGCAGAGGCAAGAGAGGTGCAGAAAGAAGCAAGAGAGGTGCAGAAAGAAGCAAGAGAGTGCAGCAAAGAGGCAAGAGAGGTGCAGAAAGAAGAAGATAAGATGCAGAAAGAGGAAGAAAGGCAGATAGAGAATGCAAGAGAAGTGCAGTAAAGAGGCAAGAGAAGTGCAGAAAGAGAGCAAGAGAAGTAGAAAGAAGCAAGAGTAAGTGACAGAAAGAAGCAAGAGAGGTGCAGAAAGAGGCAAGAGAGTGTGCAGAAAGAGTGCAAGAGAGTGTGCAGAAAGAAGCAAGAGAGGTGCAGAAAGAAGCAGGAGAGGTGCAGAAAGAAGCAAGTGAGGCAGAAAGAGGCAAGAAAGGCACAGAAAGAGGCAAGAGGTTGCAGAGAAGAAGCAAGAGAGTGCAGAAAGGAAGCAAGAGAGGACGTAAGAAAGAAGCAAGAGAGGTGCAGAAAGAGGCAAGAGAGCAGAAAGAGGAAGAGAGGCAGGAAAGAAGTAAAGTGAGGTGCAGAAAGAAGCAAGAGAAGTGCAGAAAGAAGCAAGAGAAGTGCAGAAAGAAGCAAGAGAGGTGCAGAGAAAGGAAGAATGAGGTGCAGAAAGAGGCAAGAGAGGTGCAGAAAGCAAGCAAATAAGGTGCATAGAAAGAAGCAAGAGAGGTGCAGAAAGAGGCAAGAGAAGTGCAGAAAGAGGAAGTGAGTGCAGAAAGAAGCAAGAGAAGTGATGAAAGAGGCAAGCAGAGGTGCAGAAAGAAGGAAGAGAGGTGCAGTAAAGACACAAGAGAGGTGCAGAAAGAAGCAAGAGAGGTCCACAGAAAGAAGCAAAGAGAGTGCAGAAAGAGGCAAGAGAGTTGCAGAAGTAGGCAAGAGAAGTGCAGAAAGAGGAAGAAAAGTGGCAGAGTGTAGCAAGACTAGGTGCAGAAAGTAGCAAGAGAGGTGCAGAAAGAGGAAGCAGAAGCGCAGAAAGAGGCAAGAGAAGAATGCAGAAAGAGTGGGCAAAGAGAGAGAGTGCAGAAAGAGGCATAGAGAGGTGCAGAAAGAAGCAAGAGAGGTGCAGAAAGAAGCAAGAGAGGCAGAAAGAGGCAAGAGAAGTGTAGAAAGAAGCAATAGAGGTGCAGAAAGAAGCAAGAGAGGTGACAGAAAGAAGAAAAGGTACAGAACAGAGGCAAGAGAGGTACAGAAAAAGCAAGAGAAGGTAGAAAGAATGCCAGAGAAGTGCAGAAAGAAGCAAGAGAGGCAGAAAGAAGCAAGAGAGGTGCGGAGAGAGGCCAAGAGAGAACTGACAGAAAGAGGAAGAAAGGTAGCAGAAAGAGGCAAGAGCAGCATGCAGCCAAGAGAGGTGCATGAGAGACAAGAGAGGTGCAGAAAGAAGCAAGAATGCGTACAGAAAGAGGCAAGAAAGGTGCAGAAAGAGGAAGAAAGGTGCAGAAAGAGCAAGAGAAGTGCAGAAAGAGGCAAGAGAAGTGCAGAACGAGGCAAGAGAGTGCAGAAAGAAGCAAGAGAGGTGCAGAAAGAGGAAGAGAGGTACAGAAAGAAGCAAGAGAGGTGCAGAAAGAAGCAAGAGAAGGTGACAGAAAGAAGCAAGAGAGGTGCAGAAAGCAAGAGGAGTGAGATGAGGAAGCAAGAGGAAAGAGGCAAGAGAGGTGCAGAAAGAAGCAAGCGAAGTGCAGAAAGAAGCAAGAGAGGTGCAGAAAGAAGGAAGATGAGGTGCAGAAAGAAGTGCAGTAGAGGTGCAGAAAGAGGCAGAGAAGTGACAGAAAGAGGAGGAGAGGTGCTAGAAAGAAGCAAGCGAAGTGCAGAAAGAAGCAAGAGAGGTGCAGAAAGGAAGAAAGAGAATAGAAGATGGGCAGAAAGAAGCAAAAGAGGTGCAGAAAGAAGCAAGAGAAGTGCAAAAAGAGGGCGAAGAGAGGTGCAGAAAGAAGCAAGAGAGGTGCAGAAAGAAGCAAGAGAGGTACAGATTGAGGCAAGAGAAGTGCAGGAAGAAGCAAGAGAGGTGCAGAAAGAAGGCCAGAGAAGCTAGCAGAAAGAAGCAAGAGAGATGCAGAAAGAAGTCAAGAGAAGTGCAGAAAGAAGCAAGAGAAGGCAGAAATAGAGCAAGATAGGCAAGAAAGAAGAAAGAGAGGTGCAGAAAAGAGGCAGTAGAAGCACGACAGAAAGAGGCAAGAGAGGAGCAGAAAGAAGCGAGAGGAGTGCAGAAACAGCCAAGTAGAGGTGCAGAAGGAGGCAGGAAAGGTGCAGAAAGGAGCAAGAGAGGTGCAGACAAGAGAGCAAAGAGAAGGTGCAGAAAGAGGCAAGAGAGGTGCAGAAAGAGGCGGAAAGAGTGCAGAAAGAAGCAAGAGAAGGCAGAAAGAAGCAAGAGAGGTACAGAAAGAGGCAAGAGAGGTAGAAAGAAGCAGAGTGAGGTGCAGAAAGAAGCAAGAGAGGTGCAGAAAGAAGCAAGAAAGTGCAGAAAGAGGCAAGAGAGAGTGCAGAAAGAGGCAGGAGAGGTGCAGGGAAAGAGCAAGAGAGGTGCAGAAAGAAGCAAGAGTAATGCAGAAAGAGGTCAAGAGAGGCGCAGGAAGATAGAGTAGAATAAGAGAGTGCTAAGAGAACCAAGAGAGGTGCAGAAAGAAGCAAGAGAGTTGAGAAAGAGGCAAGAGAAGGTGTAGAAGAGAAGCAAGAGAGGTGCAGAAAGAGGCAAGAGAAGTGCAGAAAGAGGCAAGAGAGGTGCAGAAAGAAGCAAGAGAGGTACAGAAAGAAGCAAGAGAGGTGCAGAGTAGAGTGCAAGAGAGGTGCAGAAGAGAGTAGAAAGAGAAGAGAGGCCAGAGGAAGAGGTGCAGAAAGAGGCAAGAGAAGGTGCAGAAAGAAGCAAGAGAAGTACAGAAAGAAGCAAGAGAGGTGCAGAAAGAAGCAAGAGACGTGCAGAAAGACAGTGAAGTGCAGAAAGAGGCAAGAAGTGCAGAAAGAGGCAAGAGAGGTACAGAAAGAGGCAAGAAAGGTACAGAAGAGGAAGAGTGAGGTGCAGAAAGAGGCAAGAGAGGTGCAGAAAGGATGCAAGAGAAGCGCAGAAGGAAGCAGGCAACAGTGGTGCAGAAAGTAGGCAAGAGAAGTACAGAAAATGGCAAGAGAGTGCAGAAAGAGCAAGAGAGGTGCAGAAAGAAGCAAGAGAAGTGGCAGAAAGAGGCAAGAGAGGTAGCAGAAAGAAGCAAGAGAGGTAGCAGAAAGAGGAAGAAAGGTGCTAAAAGAAGCAAGAAAGGTGCAGAAAGAAGGCAAGAAGAGGTGAGAAAGAAGGCAAGAGAAGTGCAGAAAGAAGCAAGAGAGGCAGAAAGAGCAAGAGAGGTGCAGAAAGAAGCAAGAGAAGTGGCAGAAAGAGGATAGAAAGAGCGTAGAAAGAAGCGGAAGGAGGGCAGAAAGAAGCAATGAGGTGCAGAAAGAAGCAAGAGAGGCGCATAAAGAAGCAAGAGAAGGCGCAGAAAGAAGCAAGAGGTGCACAGAAAGACAGGCAAAAGAAGCACACGAAAGTAGAGCAAGAGAGGATGCAGAAAGACAGCAAGAGAGGAGTAGAAAGAAGCAAAAGAAGTGCAGAAAGAGGCAAGAGAGGTGCAGAAAGAAGCAAGAGAAGTGCAGAAAGAAGCAAGAGAGGTGCAGAAAGAAGCAAGAGAAGTGCAGAAAGAAGCAAGAGAAGTGCTGAAAGAGCTAAGAGAAGGTGCAGAAAGAAGCAAGAGAGTGTACTGGAAAGAAGCAGGAGAGGTAGCAGAGAAAGTACGAAGAAAGGCAACACGAAAGAGGCAAGACAGGCAGAGAGAGAAGCAAGAGAAGGTGCTGGAAAGAGGCAAGGGAAGTGCAGGCTACAGAGTGCAATACGGAGGGACAGCACAGTGAGCTAGCCAAGAAGGGCAGAAAGATAGCATAGCTAAGAGGCATTAGCTGCTATATGTCCAGAGCCAGGGCCAAGAGAGTGGCAGAAAGGAAGCAAGAGAAGTGACAGAAAGAAGCGAAGAGAGGTGCGCAGAATGCCAGCAAGAGAGGCTGAGACAGACAGCCAAGAGAGGTACAGAAAGAAGCAAGTGAAGTGCATGAAAGAGGCAAGAGAGGTAGAGAGCAGCACAGAGAAGTGTACAGAAAGAGGCATGAGATAGTGCAGACAGAGGCAAAGACGAAGCAGTAAAGAGGCAAGAAAGGTGCAGAAAGAATCAAGAGAAGGTGCAGAAAGAAAGCAAGAGAGGTGCAGAGAAGATTGAAGCAAGAGAAGCGTGATTGAGGCCAACGACGCAACAGAGGTGCAGAAAGAAGCAAGCAGATGGCAGAAAGAAGCAAGAGAGATGCAGTGGAAAGACAGCAAGAGGGGTGCAGAGAAAGCAGCCAAGAGAGGTGCAGAAAGAAGCAAGAGAAGGTGCGGAGAGTCGAGGCAAGAGAAGGCACAGAACAAGCAAGAGAGGTAACAGAAGGAAGAGAAGAGAGGTACAGAAAGAGGCAAGAGAGGTGCAGAAAGAGAGGCAGACAGCCAAGAAAAGTGCAGAAAGCAGAAGAGCTGGTGCAGAAAGAAGCAATGGAGGTGCAAGAAAGAGGCAGTAGTAGTCGCAGAAAGAGGCAAGACGAAGAGCAGAAAGAGATGAGAGGTGCAGAAAGAAGACAAGAGAGGCGCAGAGAGAGGCAAGAGAAGAGCAGAAAGAGGCATGAGAAGTGCAGAAAGAGGCAAGAGAGGCAGAGTAGCTAAGCAGAGAGAGTGCAAGAGGGGTGCAGAAGCAGGAGCAAGATGTGCAGAAAGAGGCAAGAGAGGAGCTAAAGAGGCAGGTGAGGTGCTGAAAGCAGCAATGAAAAGGTGCAGAAAGCAGCCAAGAGAGAGGTGCAGAAAGAGGAAAGAGGCTGCAGAAAGAGGCAGAAAGGTGCATAAAGAAGCGAGAGAGGCGTAGAAAGACGCAAGAGAGTGCGCAGAATGAAGAAGCACTAGGTGCAGAAAGAAGGCAAGAGAGGTGCAGAAAGAGCCAAGATAGAAGTGCAGAAAGAGGCAAGAGAAGAGCAGAAAGAGGCAAGGGAAGTGCAGAAAGAAGCAAGAGAGGTGCAGAGAGAGGCAGGAGAAGTGCAGAAAGAGCAAGAGAGTTGCAGAAAGAAGCAAGAGAAATGCAGAAACAGGCAAGAGAGGCGCAGAAAGAAGCAAAGAGTGCTGCAGAACAGAAGCACGAGAGCTGCAGAAAGAGGCTGAGAGGTGCAGAAGAGGCAAGACAAGTACAGAAAGAGGACGAAAGGTGCAGAAAGAGCCAGAGAAAACGAAGAAAGAAGAGAAGGGCAGAAGGAGGAAGAAAGGCGGCAGAGCGAAGAGGGCTTAAGAGTCAGTCAGACAGAGTGTAGTTGTTGGCCATATGTAATGATAGTACGAGAGCAGCAGTAGCTAGCAAGTGTAGGTGCAGGAAGGAGGCGAGGAGAAGCGACAGAAAGTAGGCTACGAAGAGGTGCAGAAAGAGGCAAGAGAAGTGCACGTAAAGGAGCAAGAGAGGCAGAGAAAGAGAGGGGTGCAGAAGGAAGTAAAAGTGCAGAAAGAGGCAAGTAGAGGCACAGAAAGAAGCAAGAGAGGTGCATAGAGATAGCAAGAGAAGGTACAGAAAGAGCTCAAGAGAAGTAGCAGAAAGAAGCAAGAGAGGTGCAGAAGGAAGAGAGGTACAGAAAGAAGAAAAGTGCATGAAAGAAGCAAGAGAAGCGGCAGAAAGAAGCAACAGAGGTGCGAGAAGTGAGGAAAGAGGAAGACAGATGTGAAAAGAGGCAAGACAAGCGCAAGAAAGAGGACGAAAGGCAGAAAGATAGCATTAGGGAGGTAGTAGGAAGAGGCAAGAGAAGCACACAAAGAGGACGAAGAGCGGGCCAGGATAGAAGGAAGCAGAAGTGCAGAGAGAAGCAGAGTAGAGGTGCAGAAAGAGGCACAGAGAGGTGCATGAAAGAGGCAAGAGAGGTGCAGAAAGAGGCACGAGGGTGTGCAGAAAGAAGCAAGAGAGGTGCAGAAAGAAGCAAGAGAGTTGCAGAAATAGGAAGAAAGATGTTGAAAGAAGAAGAGAAGTGTAGAAAGAAGGCAAGCAGTACAGAAAGAAGTAAGAGAGGTGCACAATAGAAGAGAGAGAGGCAGAAAGAAGCAAGTGAGGTGCTGAAAGAGGCGAAGAGAGGCAGAAAGAAGCAAGAAAAGTGCAGAATGAGGAAGACCGCTGCAGAAACAGGAAGAGAGGCAGAAAGAGGCAGTAGAAGTGCAGAAAGTGGCAAGAGAAGAGCAGAAAGAGGCAAGAGAGGTGTAGGAAGAGGAAGAGAGGTCAGAGAGAGGCAAGAGAAGTGCAGAAAGAGGCAGGAGAAGGGCAGAAAGAGGATAGAAAGAGTACAGAAAGAAGCAAGAGAAGTGCAGAAAGAGGCAAGAGAGAACACAAAGAATAAAGAGTGCTGCAGAACGAAGCAAGAGAGCTGCAGAAAGAGGCAAGTGGGGTGCAGAAAGAAGCAAAATGTACAGAAAGAGGCAAGAGAGGTGCAGAAAGAGTGCAAGAAGTGCAGAAGGAGGACTCACAGAGAGGCGCAAGAAAGTAAGCAAGAGGAAGAAAGAGGAAAGAAGAGAGAAAGGTACAGGAAAGAAGCAAGAGAAGTGCAGAAAGAGGCAAGAAAGGCAAGAAAGAAGCAGGAGAAGTAGCAGAAAGAGGAAGAGAAGGCAGAAAGCAAGAGGAGCAGAAAGAGGCAGAAAGGTACGGAAAGAAGCAATAGAAGTGCAGAAAGAAGTAAGAGAAGGTACAGAAAGATAAGAGATGGTGCAGAAAGGGAAGGAGAAGTACAGAAAGATGCAAGAGGCAGAAAGAGCAGGAGAAGTGCAGAAAGAGGCAAGAGAGGTGCAGAAAGAGGCAAGAGATGCAGAAAGAAGCAAGAAAGGTGCAGAAAGAAGCAAGAGGTGCAGAAAGAGGGAAGAGAAGTGCAGATTGAAGAAGAAAGATGCAGAAAGAGGAAGAGAGGTCATAAAGAAGCAAGAGAGGTGGACAAAGAAGCAAGAGAAGTGCAGAAAGAAGCAAGAGCTGGTCCAGAAAGAAGCAAGAGAAGGCAGAGAGAGAGGTGAGGTGCAGAAAGAGGTACGAGGTGCAGAAAAGGCAAGAGAGGTGCTAAGACAGAGGGGCAAGAGGAGTAGCAGAAAGAGGCAAGAGAGGTGCAGAAAGAGGCAAGAGAGAGTGCAGAAAGTAAGCAAGAGAAGGTGCAGAAAGAAGCAAGAGTACAGAAAGAAGTAAGAGAGGTACACTAAGAAGAGAGGAGGTGCAGAAAGAAGCAAGCGAGGTGCTGAAAGAGGCAAGAGAGGTGCAGAAAGAAGCACGAAAGAGTGCAGAATGAGGAAGACAGGTGCAGAAAGAAGGCAAGAGATGTACATAAAGAGGCAGTAGAAGTGCAGAAAAGGCAAGAGAGACAGCACAAGAGGCAGAGAGGTGCAGAAAGAAGCAAGAGAGGTGGGAGAGAGGCAAGAGAAGTGCAGAAAGAAGCAGGAGAAGTGCAGAAAGAGATGAAGAGGCTGGCACAGAAAAAGCAAGAGAAATGCAGAAAGAGGCAAGAGAGGAACACAAAGAATAAAGAGGCTGCAGAACGAAGCAAGAGAGCTGCAGAAAGAGGTGAGGGATGCAGAAAGAAGCAAAATGTACAGAAAGAGGCAAGAGAGGTGCAGAAAAAGGCTAAAGAAGTGCAGAAGGGGACGAAAGGTGCAGAAAAGGAAGAAAGTTAAGAAAGAGGAAGAAAGATGCAGAAAGAGGAAGAAAGGTGCAGAAAGAAGCAAGAGAAGTGCAGAAAGAGGAAGAAAGCTGCAGAAAGAAGCAAGCGAAGTGCAGGAAGAGTCAAGAGAAGTACTGAAAGAGGATGAAGGGTACAGAAAGAAGCAAGAGAAGTGCAGAAAGAGGAAGAAAGGTAAGAAAGAAGCAGGAGAAGTGCAGAAAGAGGAAGAAAGGTGCAGAAAAAAGCAAGAGGAGTGCAGAAAGGTACGGAAAGAAGCAATAGAAGTGCAGAAAGAAGCAAGAAAGGTACAGAAAGAGGAAAGAGTAGTGCAGAAACAGGAAGGAAAGTACAGAAAGATACAAGCGAGGTGCAGAAAGAGGCAGGAGAAGTGCAGAAAGAGGCAAGAGAGGTGCAGAAAGAGGCAAGAGATGTGCTGAAAGAAGCAAGAAAGGTGCAGAAAGAAGCAAGAGAGGTGCAGAAAGAGGAAAGAGAAGTGCAGATTGAAGAAGAAAGATGCAGAAAGAGGGAAGAAAGGTGCATAAAGAAGCAAGAGAGGTGGACAAAGAAGCAAGAGAAGTGCAGAAAGAAGCAAGAGCGGTCCAGAAAGAAGCAAGAGAAGTGCAGAGAAAAGAGAGTGAGGTGCAGAAAGAGGTACGAGAGGTACAGAAAGGCAAGAGAGGTGCATAAAGAGGCATGAGGGGTACAGAAAGAAGCAAGAGAGGTGCAGAAAGAAGCAAGAGAGTTACAGAAATAGGAAGAAAGGTGCTGAAAGAAGAAGAAAGGTGCAGAAAGAAGCGAAGAAGTACAGAAAGAAGTCAGAGAGGTACACTAAGAAGAGAGTGAGGTGTAGAAAGAAGCAAGTGAGGTGCTGAAGGAGGCAAGAGAGGTGCAGAAAGAAGCACGAAAGTCTAGAATGAGGAAGACTGTGCAGAAAGAAGGAAGAGATGTACAGAAAGAGGCAGTAGAAGTGCGAGAAAGGCAAGAGAAGAGCAGAAAGAGGCAAGAGAGGTGCAGAAAGAAGCAAGAGAGGTGCAGAGAGAGGCAAGAGAAGTGCAGAAAGAAGCAGAAGTGCAGAAAGAGGAAGAAAGGTACAGAAAAAAGCAAGAGAAATGCAGAAAGAGGCAACAGAGGCACAGAAAGAATAAAGAGTGCTGCAGAACGAAGCAAGAGAGCTGCAGAAAGAGGCAAGATGTGTGCAGAAAGAAGCAAAATATACAGAAAGAGGCAAGAGAGGTACAGAAAAAGACTAAAGAAGTGCAGAAGGAGGACGAAAGGTGCAGAAAAAGGAAGAAAATTAAGAAAGAGGAAGAAGGGGTGAAGAAAGAGGAAGAAAGGTGCAGAAAGAAGCAAGAGAAGTGCAGAAAGAGGAAGAAAGGTGCATAAAGAAGCAAGAGAGGTGGAGAAAGAAGCAAGAGAAGTACACAAAGAAGCAAGAGTAGTCCAGAAAGAAGTAAGAGAAGTGCAGAGAAAAGAGAGTGAGGTAGAAAGAGGTACGAGAGGTACATAGAGAGGCAAGAGAGGCAGAAAGAGGCACGAGGGGTACAGAAAGAAGCAAGAGAGGTGCAGAAAGAAGCAAGAGAGTTGCAGAAATAGGAAGAAAGATGCTGAAAGAAGAAAGGTGCAGAAAGCAAGCAAAGCACAGAAAGAAGCTAAGAGGTACACAAAGAAGAGAGTGAGGTGCAGAAAAGAGCAAGTGAGGTGCTGAAAGAGGCAAGAAATTTGCAGAAAGAAGCAAGAAAAGTGCAGAATGAGGAAGACTGGTGCAGAAAGAAGGAAGAGAGGTGCAGAAAGAGGCAGTAGAAGTGGAGAAAAAGGCAAGAGAAGAGCAGAAAGAGGCAAGAGAGGTGCAGAAAGAAGCAAGAGAGGTGCAGAGAGAGGCAAGAGAAGTGCAAAAAGAGGCAGGAGAAGTGCATAAAGAGGAAGAAAGGTATAGAAGAAAGCAAGAGAAATGCAGAAAGAGGCAAGAGAGGCACAGAAAGAATAAAGAGTGCTGCAGAACGAAGCAAGAGCTGCAGAAAGAGGCAAGAGGGGTGCAGAAAGAAGCAAAATGTACAGAAAGAGACAAGAGAGGTGCAGAAAAAGGCTAAAGAAGTGCAGAAGGATGACGAAAGGTGCAGAAAAAGGAAGAAAGTTAAGAAAGAGGAAGAAAGGTGCAGAAAGAGAAAGAAAGGTGCAGAAAGAAGCAAGAGAAGTGCAGAAAGAGGAAGAAAGCTGCAGATAGAAGCAAGAGAGGTGCAGAAAGAGGAAAGAGAAGTGCAGATTGAGGAAGAAAGATGCAGAAAGAGGAAGAAAGGTGCAGAAAGAAGCAAGAGAAGTGCATAAAGAAGCAAGAGAAGTGCAGAAAGAAGCAAGAGAGGTGCAGAAAGAAGCAAGCGAAGTGTAGAGAAAAGAGAGTGAGGTGCAGAAAGGTGTGAGAGGTACAGAAAGAGGCAAGAGAGGTGCAGAAAGAGGAAGAGGGGTACAGAAGGAAGCAAGAGAGGTGCAGAAAGAAGCAAGAGAATTGCAGAAATGGGAAGAAAGGTGCTGAAAGTGGAAGAAAGGTGCAAAAAGAAGCAAGATAAGTGCAGATAGAAGCAAAAGAGGTACATAAAGAAGCAAGAGAAGTGATAAAAGAGGGAAGAGATGTGCAGAAAGAAGCAAGAGAGGTAGAGAAAGAAGCAAGAGAGATACTGAAAGAAGCAAGAAAGGTGCAGAAAGAGGCAAGAGAGGTGCAGAAAGAGGCAAGAGATGTGCTGAAAGAAGCAAGAAAGGTGCAGAAGAAGCAAGAGAGGTGCAGAAAGAGGAAAGAGAAGTGCAGATTGAAGAATAAAGATGCAGAAAGAGGAAGAAAGGTGCATAAAGAAGCAAGAGAGGTGGACAAAGAAGCAAGAGAAGTGGAAAGAAGCAAGAGGGTCCAGAAAGAAGGAAGAGAAGTGCAGAGAGAGTGAGGTCAGAAAGAGGTACCGAGAGGTACAGAAAGAGGCAAGAGAGATGCTAAAGCATGAGGGGTACAGAAAGAAGCAAGAGAGGTGCAGAAAGAAGAGAGTTGCAGCAGGAAGAAGGTGCTGAAAGAAGAAGAAAGGTGCAGAAAGGCAAGCAAAGCACAGAAAGAAGAGAGGTACACTAAGAAGAGAGTGAGGTCAGCTAGAAGCAAGTGAGGTGCTGAAAGAGGCAAGAGAGGTGCAGAAAGAAGCAAGAGAGTGCAGAATGAGGAAGACTGGTGCAGAAAGAAGAAGAGAGGCAGAAAGAGGTAGTAAAAGTGCAGAAAAGGCAAGAGAAGAGCAGAAAGAGGCAAGAGAGGTGTAGTAGAAAGCAAGAGAGGTGCAGAAGAGGCAAGAGAAGTGCAGAAAGAGGCAGGAGAAGTGAAGAAAGAAGAAGAAGAGGTACAGAAAAGCAAGAGAAATGCAGAAAGAGGCAAGAGAGGAACACAAAGAATGAAGAGAGTGCTGCAGAACGAAGCAAGAGGCTGCAGAAAGAGGCAAGAGGGGTGCAGAAAGAGGCGAAGTACAGAAAGATGCAAGAGAGGTGCAGAGAAAGCTAAAGAAGTGCAGAAGGAGGACGAGAGGTACGCAGAAAAAGGAGGAGAGTTAAGAAAGAGGAAGAAAGATGCAGAGAGAGGAAGAAAGGATGCAGAAATGAGGCGAAGAGAAGTGCAGAAAGAGGAAGAAAGCTGCAGAAAGAAGCAAGCGAAGTGCAGGAAGAGGCAAGAGAAGTACAGCAGAGAATGAAGGGTGCAGAAAGAAGCAAGAGAAGTGCAGAAAGAGGAAGAAAGGTAAGAAAGAAGCAGGAGAAGTGCAGAAAGAGGAAGAAAGGTAGCAGAAAGAAGAGGAGTGCAGAAAGAGGCAGAAAGGTAAGGAAAGAAGCAATAGAAGCGCAGAAAGAGGCAAGAAAGGCACAGAAAGAGGAAAGAGGGAGTGCAGAAATAGGAAGGAGAAGTAAAGAAAGACACAAGCAAGGTGCAGAAAGAGGTAGGAGAAGTGCAGAAAGAGGCAAGAGAGGTGCAGAAAGAGGCAAGAGATGTGCTGAAAGAAGCAAGAAAGGTGCAGAAAGAAAAGCAGGAGAGTGCAGAAAGAGGGAAAGAGAAGTGCAGATTGAAGAAGAAAGATGCAGAAAGAGGAAGAAAGGTGCATAAAGAAGCAAGAGAAGTACAGAAAGAAGCAAGAGCGGTCCAGAAAGAAGCAAGAGAAGTGCAGAGAAAAGAGAGGAGGTGCGAAAGAGGAACGAGAGGTACAGAAAAAGGCAAGAGAGGTGCATAAAGAGACATGAGGGGTACAGAAAGAAGCAAGAGAGGTGCAGAAAGAAAAAGAAAGGTGCAGAAAGAAGCAAGCAAAGTACAGAAAGAAGTAAGAGAGGTACACTAAGAAGAGAGTGAGGTGTAGAAAGAAGCAAGTGAGGTGCTGAAAGAGGCAAGAGAGGTGCAGAAAGAAGCACGAAAAGTGCAGAATGAGGAAGACTGGTGCAGAAAGAAGGAAGAGATGTACAGAAAGAGGCAGTAGAAGTGCAGAAAAAGGCAAGAGAAGAGCAGAAAGAGGCAAGAGAGGTGCAGAAAGAAGCAAGAGAGGTGCAGAGAGAGGCAAGAGAAGTGCAGAAAGAAGCAGGAGAAGTGCAGAAAGAGGAAGCAAGGTACAGAAAAAAGCAAGAGAAATGCAGAAAGAGGCAACAGAGGCACAGAAAGAATAAAGAGTGCTGCAGAACGAAGCAAGAGAGCTGCAGAAAGAGGCAAGATGTGTGCAAAAAGAAGCAAAATGTACAGAAAGAGGCAAGAGAGGTACAGAAAAAGACTAAAGAAGTGCAGAAGGAGGACGAAAGGTGCAGAAAAAGGAAAAAAATTAAGAAAGAGGAAGAAAGGTGAAGAAAGAGGAAGAAAGGTGCAGAAAGAAGCAAGAGAAGTACAGAAAGAGGAAGAAAGGTGCATAAAGAAGCAAGAGAGGTGGAGAAAGAAGCAAGAGAAGTACACAAAGAAGCAAGAGCAGTCCAGAAAGATGTAAGAGAAGTGCAGAGAAAAGAGAGTGAGGTGCAGAAAGAGGTACGAGAGGTACAGAAAGAGGCAAGAGAGGTGCAGAAAGAGGCACGAGGGGTACAGAAAGAAGCAAGAGAGGTACAGAAAGAAGCAAGAGAGTTGCAGAAATAGGAAGAAAGATGTTGAAAGAAGAAGAAAGGTGCAGAAAGAAGCAAGCAAAGTACAGAAAGAAGTAAGAGAGGTACACAAGGAAGAGAGTGAGGTGCAGAAAGAAGCAAGTGAGGTGCTGAAAGAGGCAAGAGAGGTGCAGAAAGAAGCAAGAGAAGTACACAAAGAAGCAAGAGCAGTCCAGAAAGATGTAAGAGAAGTGCAGAGAAAAGAGAGTGAGGTGCAGAAAGAAGGAAGAGAGGTACAGAAAGAGGCAGTAGAAGTGCAGAAAAAGGCAAGAGAAGAGCAGAAGGAGGCAAGAGAGGTGCAGAAAGAAGCAAGAGAGGTGCAGAGAGAGGCAAGAGAAGTGCAAAAAGAGGCAGGAGAAGTGCAGAAAGAGGAAGAAAGGTATAGAAGAAAGCAAGAGAAATGCAGAAAGAGGCAAGAGAGGCACAGAAAGAATAAAGAGTGCTGCAGAACGAAGCAAGAGCTGCAGAAAGAGGCAAGAGGGGTGCAGAAAGAAGCAACATGGACAGAAAGAGGCAAGAGAGGTGCAGAAAAAGGCTAAAGAAGTACAGAAGGAGGACGAAAGGTGCAGAAAAAGGAAGAAAGTTAAGAAAGAGGAAGAAAGGTGCAGAAAGAGGAAGAAAGGTGCAGAAAGAAGCAAGAGAAGTGCAGAAAGAGGAAGAAAGCTGCAGATAGAAGCAAGAGAGGTGCAGAAAGAGGAAAGAGAAGTGCAGATTGAGGAAGAAAGATGCAGAAAGAGGAAGAAAGATGCAAGAGAGGTGTATAAAGAAGCAAGAGAAGTGCAGAAAGAAGCGAGAGGTGCAGAAAGAAGCAAGCGAAGTGTAGAGAAAAGAGAGAGGTGCAGAAAGGTGCGAGAGGTACAGAAAGAGGCAAGAGAGGTGCAGAAAGAGGAAGAGGGGTGCAGAAGGAAGCAAGAGAGGTGCAGAAAGAAGCAAGAGAATTGCAGAAATAGGAAGAAAGGTGCTGAAAGTGGAAGAAAGGTGCAGAAAGAAGCAAGATAAGTGCAGATAGAAGCTAAAGAGGTACATAAAGAAGCAAGAGAAGTGATAAAAGAGGGAAGAGATGTGCAGAAAGAAGCAAGAGAGGTAGAGAAAGAAGCAAGAGAGATGCAGAAAGAAGCAAGAAGAGGTGCAGAAAGAGGCAAGAGAGGTGCAGAAAGAGGCAAGAGATGTGCTGAAAGAAGCAAGAAAGGTGCAGAAGAAGCAAGAGAGGTGCAGAAAGAGGAAAGAGAAGTGCAGATTGAAGAATAAAGATGCAGAAAGAGGAAGAAAGGTGCATAAAGAAGCAAGAGAGGTGGACAAAGAAGCAAGAGAAGTGCAGAAAGAAGCAAGAGCAGTCCAGAAAGAAGCAAGAGAAGTGCAGAGAAAAGAGAGTGAGGTATAGAAAGAGGTAAGAGAGGTACAGAAAGAGGCAAGAGAGATGCATAAAGAGGCATGAGGGGTACAGAAAGAAGCAAGAGAGGTGCAGAAAGAAGCAAGAGAGTTGCAGAAATAGGAAGAAAGGTGCTGAAAGAAGAAGAAAGGTGCAGAAAGAAGCAAGCAAAGTACAGAAAGAAGTAAGAGAGGTACACTAAGAAGAGATTGGGGTGCAGAAAGAAGCAAGTGAGGTGCTGAAAGAGGCAAGAGAGGTGCAGAAAGAAGCAAGAAAAGTGCAGAATGAGGAAGACTGGTGCAGAAAGAAGGAAGAGAGGTACAGAAAGAGGCAGTAGAAGTGCAGAAAAAGGCAAGAGAAGAGCAGAAAGAGGCAAGAGAGGTACAGAAAGAAGCAAGAGAGGTGCAGAGAGAGGCAAGAGAAGTGCAGAAAGAAGCAGGAGAAGTGCAGAAAGAGGAAGAAAGATACAGAAAAAAGCAAGAGAAATGCAGAAAAAGGCAACAGAGGCACAGAAAGAATAAAGAGTGTTGCAGAACGAAGCAAGAGAGCTGCAGAAAGAGGCAAGAGGGGTGCAGAAAGAAGCAAAATGTACAGAAAGAGGCAAGAGAGGTGCAGAAAAAGTCTAAAGAAGTGCCGAAGGAGGACAAAAGGTGCAGAAAAAGGAAGGAAGTTAAGAAAGAGGAAGAAAGGTGAAGAAAGAGGAAGAAAGGTACAACAAAGAAGCAAGAGAAGTGCAGAAAGAGGAAGAAAGGTACATAAAGAAGCAAGAGAGGTGGCGAAAGAAGCAAGAGAAGTACACAAAGAAGCAAGAGCGGTCCAGAAAGAAGTAAGAGAAGTGCAGAGAAAAGAGAGTGAGGTACAGAAAGAGGTACGAGAGGTACAGAAAGGGGCAAGAGAGGTGCGGAAAGAGGCATGAGGGGTACAGAAAGAAGCAAGAGAGGTGCAGAAAGAAGCAAGAGAGTTGCAGAAATAGGAAGAAAGATGCTGAAAGAAGAAGAAAGGTACAGAAAGAAGCAAGCAAAGTACAGAAAGAAGTAAGAGAGGTACACAAGGAAGAGAGTGAGGTGCAGAAAGAAGCAAGTGAGGTGCTGAAAGAGGCAAGAGAGGTGCAGAAAGAAGCAAGAAAAGTACAGAATGAGGAAGACTGGTGCAGAAAGAAGAAAGAGAGTTGGAAAGAGGCAGTAGAAGTGCAGAAAAAGGCAAGAGAAGAGCAGAAAGAGGCAAGAGAGGTGCATAGAGAGGCAAGAGAAGTGCAGAAAGAGGCAGGATAAGTGCAGAAAGAGGAAGAAAGGTACAGAAAAAAGCAAGAGAAATGCAGAAAGATGCAAGAGAGGCGCAGAAAGAATAAAGAGTGCTGCAGAACGAAGCAAGAGAGCTGCAGAAAGAGGCAAGAGGGGTGCAAAAAGAAGCAAAATATACAGAAAGAGGCAAGAGAGGTAGAGAAAAAGGCTAAAGAAGTGCAGAAGGAGGACGAAAGGTGCATAAAAAGGAAGAAAGTTAAGAAAGAGGAAGAAAGGTGCAGAAAGAAGCAAGAGAGGTACAGAAAGAAGCAAGAGAGGTACAGAAAGAGGAAAGAGAAGTGCAGAAAGAGGAAGAAAAGTGTAGAAAGAGGAAGAAAGGTGCATAAAGAAGCGAGAGAGGTGTAGAAAGATGCAAGAAAAGTACAGAATAAAGAAGACTGGTGCAGAAAGAAGGAAGAGAGGTGCAGGAAGAGGCAGTAGAAGTGTAGAAAAAGGCAAGAGAAGAGAAGAAAGAGGCAAGAGAGGTGCAGAAAGAAGCAAGAGAGGTGCAGAGAGAGGCAAGAGAAGTGCAGAAAGAGGCAGGAGAAGTGCAGAAAGAGGAAGAAAGTTGCAGAAAAAAGCAAGAGAAATGCAGAAAGAGGCAAGAGAGGCACAGAAAGAATAAAGAGTGCTGCAGAACGAAGCAAGAGAGCTGCTGAAAGAGGCAAGAGGGGTGCAGAAAGAAGCAAAATGTACAGAAAGAGACAATAGATTGTGCAGAAAAAGGCTAGAGAAGTGCAGAAGGAGGCAAGAGAAGATGCATAAATAGGAAGAAAGATGCGAAGAAAGAGGCAAGAGAAGGTGCAGAGAGAGGAAGAAAGGTGCAGAAAGAAGCAAGCGAAGTGCAGGAAGAGGCAAGAGAAGTACAGAAAGAGGACGAAGGGGTGCAGAAAGAAGCAAGAGAAGTGCAGAAAGAGGAAGAAATGTATAGAAAGAAGCAGGAGAAGTGCAGAAAGAGGAAGAAATGTATAGAAAGAAGCAGGAGAAGTGCAGAAAGAGGAAGTAAGGTACAGAAAGAAGCAAGAGAAGTGCATAAAGAAGCAAGAAAGGTACAGAAAGAGTAAAGAGTAGTGCAGAAAGATGCAAGAGAGGTGCAGAAAGAGGCAAGAGATGTGCTGAAAGAAGCAAGAAAGGTGCAGAAAGAAGCAGGAGAGGTGCAGAAAGAGGAAAGAGAAGTGCAGATTGAAGAAGAAAGATGCAGAAAGAGGAAGAAAGGTGCATAAAGAAGCAAGAGAGGTACAGAAAGAAGCAAGAGAAGTACACAAAGAAGCAAGAGCAGTCCAGAAAGAAGTAAGAGAAGTGCCTAGAAAAGAGAGTGAGGTGCAGAAAGAGGTACGAGAGGTACAGAAAGAGGCAAGAGAGGTGCAGAAAGAGGCACGAGGGGTACAGAAAGAAGCAAGAGAGGTGCAGAAAGAAGCAAGAGAGTTGCAGAAATAGGAAGAAAGATGTTGAAAGAAGAAGAAAGGTGCAGAAAGAAGCAAGCAAAGTACAGAAAGAAGTAAGAGAGGTACACAAAGAAGAGAGTGAGGTGCAGAAAGAAGCAAGTGAGGTGCTGAAAGAGGCAAGACAGGTGCAGAAAGAAGCAAGAAAAGTGCAGAATGAGGAAGATTGGTGCAGAAAGAAGCAAGCGAAGTGCAGGAAGAGGCAAGAGAAGTACAGAAAGAGGATGAAGGGTGCAGAAAGAAGCAAGATAAGTGCAGAAAGAGGAAGAAAGGTAAGAAAGAAGCAGGAGAAGTGCAGAAAGAGGAAGAAAGGTACGGAAAGAAGCAATAGAAGTTCAGAAAGAAGCAAGAAAGGTACAGAAAGAGGAAAGAGTAGTGCAGAAATAGGAAGGAGAAGTACAGAAAGATGCAAGCGAGGTGTAGAAAGAAGCAAGAAAGATGCAGAAAGAAGCAAGAGAGGTGCAGAAAGAGGAAAGAGAACTGCAGATTGAAGAAGAAAGATGCAGAAAGAAGAAGAAAGGTGCATAAAGAAGCAAGAGAGGTGGACAAAGAAGCAAGAGAAGTGCAGAAAGAAGCAAGAGTGGTCCAGAAAGAAGCAAGAGAAGTGCAGAAGAAAAGAGATGTGGTGCAGAAAGAGGAACGAGAGGTACAGAAAGAGGCAAGTAGAGGTGTAGAAAGAGGCATGAGAGGAGCAGAAAGAAGCAAGAGAGGTGCAGAAAGAAGCAAGAGAGGTGCAGAGAGAGGCAAGAGAAGTGCAGAAAGAGGCAGGAGAAGTGCAGAAAGAGGAAGAAAGGTATAGAAGAAAGCAAGAGAAATGCAGAAAGAGGCAAGAGAGGCACAGAAAGAATAAAGAGTGCTGCAGAACGAAGCAAGAGAGCTGCAGAAAGAGGCAAGAGGGGTGCAGAAAGAAGCAAAATGTACAGAAAGAGGCAAGAGAGGTACAGAAAAAGGCTAAAGAAGTGCAGAAGGAGGACGAAAGGTGCATAAAAAGGAAGAAAGTTAAGAAAGAGGAAGACAGGTGCAGAAAGAGGAAGAAAGGTACAGAAAGAAGCAAGAGAAGTGCAGAAAGAGGAAGAAAGCTGCAGATAGAAGCAAGAGAGGTGCAGAAAGAGGAAAGAGAAGTGCAGATTGAGGAATAAAGATGCAGAAAGAGGAAGAGAGGTGCAGAAAGAAGCAAGAGACGTGCATAAAGAAGCAACAGAAGTGCAGAAAAAAGCAAGAGAGGTGCAGAAAGAAGCAAGCGAAGTGTAGAGAAAAGAGAGTGAGGTGCAGAAAGGAATGAGAGGTACAGAAAGAGGCAAGAGAGGTGCAGAAAGAGGAAGAGGGGTGCAGAAGGATGCAAGAGAGGTGCAGAAAGAAGCAAGAGAATTGCAGAAATAGGAAGAAAGGTGCTGAAAGTGGAAGAAAGGTGCTGAAAGAAGCAAGAAAAGTGCAGAAAGAAGCAAAAGAGGTACAGAAAGAAGCAAGAGAAGTGATAAAAGAGGGAACAGATGTGCAGAAAGAAGCAACAGAGGTAGAGAAAGAAGCAAGAGAGACACTGAAAGAAGCAAGAAAGGTGCAGAAAGAAGCAAGAGAGGTGCAGAAAGAGGCAAGAGGGGTGCAGAGAGAAGCAACAGAGGTGCAGAAAGAAGCAAGAGAGGAACAGAAATAGGAAGAAAGAGCCAAAAGAGGAAGAGGTGCAGAAAGAAGCAAGACAAGTGCAGAAAGAAGCAAGAGAGGTACAGAAAGAAGAGAGTGGGGTGCAGGAAGAGGTAAGAGGGGTGCAGAAAAAGCAAGAGAGGCGCAGAAAAAGGCAAGCGAGGGGCAGAAAGAAGCAAGAGAGGTGCAGAAAGAAGGAAGAAAGGCACAGAAAGAAGCAAGAAAAGTGCAGAAAGAAGTAAGACAGGTACAGAATAGAAGAGAGTGAGGTGCATGAAGAAGCAAGTGAGGAATAGAAACATACAAGAGAGGTGCAGAAAGAAGCAAGTGAAGTGTAGAAAGAGGCAAGAGAAATGCAGAAAGAGGAAAGGGAAGTGCAGAAAGAGCAAATAGAAGTGCAGAAAGAGGACGATAGGTGCAGAAAGAAGCAGGAGAAGTGCAGAAAGAAGCACGAGGTGCAGAAAGAAGAATGAGAAGTGCAGAAAGAGGCAAGAGATGTGCTGAAAGAAGCAAGAAAGGTACAGAAAGAAGCAAGAGAGGTGCAGAAAGAGGAAAGAAGTGCAGAAAGAGGAAGAAAGATGCAGAAAGAGGAAGAAAGGTGCATAAAGAAGCAAGAGAGGTGCAGAAAGAAGCAGGAGAAGTGCAGAAAGTAGAAGAATGGTACATAAAGAAACAAGAGAAGTAGAGAAAGAAACAAGAGAGGTGCAGAAAGAGGAAAGGGAAGTGCAGAAAGAATAAATAGAAGGGAAGAAAGAGGAAGAAAGATGCAGAAAGAAGCAGGAGAAGTGCAGAAAGAAGCAAGAGCGGTGCAGAAAGAAGCAAGAGAAGTGATAAAAGAGGGAAGAGATATGCAGAAAGAAGCAGGAGAGGTAGAGAAAGAAGCAAGAGAGGTACAGAAAGAAGCAAATGAAGTAATGAAAGAGGCAAGAGAGGTGTAGAAAGATGCAAGAGAAGTACAGAAAGAGGCAAGAGAAGTGCAGATAGAGGCAAAAGAGATGCACAAAGAGGCAAGAAATGTGCTGAAAGAATCAAGAAAGGTGCAGAAAGAAGCAAGAGAGGTGCAGAAAGAGAAAAGAGAAGTGCAGATTGAGGACAAAAGAGGAAGAAAGATGTAGAAAGAAATAAGAGAGGTGCATAAAGAAGAAAGAGAGGTACAGAAAGAAGCAAGAGGGGTGCAGAAAAAGCTAGAGAGGAGCAGAATGAAGCAAGAGAGGTGCAGAAATAGGAAGGAAGGTGCAGAAAGTCAGAAGAAAGGCACAGAAAGAAACAAGAGAGGTACAGAAAGAAGAGAGTGAGGTAAAGAAAGAAGCAAGTGAGGTACAGAAAGAAGCAAGAGAGGTGCAGAAAGAAGCAAGAAAAGTGCAGAATGAGAAGGCTAGGGCAGAAAGAAGGAAGAGAGGTGCAGAAGAGGCAGTAGTAGTCCAGAAAGAGGCAAGAGAAGAGCAGAAATAGGCCAGAGAGGTGCAGAAAGAAGAAAAGAGAGGTGCAGAGAGAGGCAAGAGAAGAGCAGAAAGAGGCAGGAGAAGTGCAGAAAGAGGAATAAAAAAGCAGGAAAAAGCAAGAGAGGCAAGAGGGGTGCAGAAAGAAGCAAGATGTGCAGAAAGAGGCAAGAGAGGAGCTAAAGAGGCAAGAGAGGTGCTGAAAGAAGCAAGAAAGGTGCAGAAAGAAGCAAGAGAGGTACAGAAAGAGGAAAGAGAAGTGCAGAAAGAGGAAGAAAAATGTAGAAAGAGGAAGAAAGGTGCATAAAGAAGCGAGAGAGGTGTAGAAAGACATAAGAAAGTACAGAATAAAGAAGACTGGTGCAGAAAGAAGGAAAAGAGGTGCAGGAAGAGGCAGTAGAAGTGTAGAAAAAGGCAAGAGAAGAGCAGAAAGAAGCAAGAGAGATGCAGAATGAAGCAGGAGAGGTGCAGAAATAGGAAGAAAGGTGCCGAAAGAGGAAGAAAGGCACAGAAAGTTGCAAGAAAGAAGCAAGAGAGGTCTAGAAAGAAGAGAGTGAGGTTCAGGAAGAAGCAAGTGAGGTACAGAAAGATGCAAGAGAGGTGCAGAAAGAGGCAAGAGAGGCACAGAAAGAATAAAGAGTGCTGCAGAACGAAGCAAGAGAGCTGCAGAAAGAGGCAAGAGGGGTGCAGAAAGAAGCAAAATGTACAGAAAGAGACAAGAGATTTGCAGGAAAAGGCTAGAGAAGTGCAGAAGGAGGAAGAAAGATGCATAAATAGGAAGAAAGGCGAAGAAAGAGGAAGAAAGGTGCAGAGAGAGGAAGAAAGGTACAGAAAGAAGCAAGCGAAGTGCAGGAAGAGGCAAGAGAAGTACAGAAAGAGGACGAAGGGTGCAGAAAGAAGCAAGAGAAGTGCAGAAAGAGGAAGAAATGTATAGAAAGAAGCAGGAGAAGTGCAGAAAGAGGAAGTAAGGTGCAGAAAAAAAGCAAGAGGAGTGCAGAAAGAGGAAGTAAGGTACAGAAAGAAGCAAGAGAGGTGCAGAAAAAGGAAAGAGAAGTGCAGATTGAAGAAAGATGCAGAAAGAAGAAGAAAGGTGCATAAAGAAGCAAGAGAAGTGGAGAAAGAAGCAAGAGAAGTACACAAAGAAGCAAGAGCGGTCCAGAAAGAAGTAAGAGAAGTGCAGAGAAAAGAGAGTGAGGTGCAGAAAGAGGTACGAGAGGTACAGAAAGAGGCAAGAGAGGTGCATAAAGAGGCAAGAGATGTGCTGAAAGAAGCAAGAAAGGTGCAGAAAGAAGCAAGAGAGGTGCAGAAAAAGGAAAGAGAAGTGCAGATTAGAAGAAAGATGCAGAAAGAAGAAGAAAGGTGCATAAAGAAGCAAGAGAAGTGGAGAAAGAAGCAAGAGAGGTACACAAAGAAGCAAGAGCGGTCCAGAAAGAAGCAAGAGAAGTGCAGAGAAAAGAGAGTGAGGTGCAGAAAGAGGCACGAGAGGTACAGAAAGAGGCAAGAGAGGTGCATAAAGAGGCACGAGGGGTACAGAAAGAAGCAAGAGAGGTGCAGAAAGAAGCAAGAGAAGTTGCAGAAATAGGAAGAAAGATGTTGAAAGAAGAAGAAAGGTGCAGAAAGAAGCAAGCAAAGTACAGAAAGAAGTAAGAGAGGTACACAAAGAAGAGAGTGAGGTGCAGAAAGAAGCAAGTGAGGTGCTGAAAGAGGCAAGAGAGGTGCAGAAAGAAGCAAGAAAAGTGCAGAATGAGGAAGACTGGTGCAGAAAGAAGCAAGCGAAGTGCAGAAAGAGGAAGAAAGGTAAGAAAGAAGCAGGAGAAGTGCAGAAAGAGGAAGAAAGGTACGGAAAGAAGCAATAGAAGTGCAGAAAGAAGCAAGAAAGGTACAGAAAGAGGAAAGAGTAGTGCAGAAATAGGAAGGAGAAGTACAGAAAGATACAAGCGAGGTGCAGAAAGAGGCAGGAGAAGTGCAGAAAGAGGCAAGAGAGGTGCAGAAAGAGGCAAGAGATGTGCTGAAAGAAGCAAGAAAGGTGCAGAAAGAAGCAAGAGAGGTGCAGAAAGAGGAAAGAGAAGTGCAGATTGAAGAAGAAAGATGCAGAAAGAGGAAGAAAGGTGCATAAAGAAGCAAGAGAGGTGGACAAAGAAGCAAGAGAAGTGCAGAAAGAAGCAAGAGCGGTCCAGAAAGAAGCAAGAGAAGTGCAGAGAAAAGAGAGTGAGGTGCAGAAAGAGGTACGAGAGGTACAGAAAGAGGCAAGAGAGGTGCATAAAGAGGCATGAGGGGTACAGAAAGAAGCAAGAGAGGTGCAGAAAGAAGCAAGAGAGTTGCAGAAATAGGAAGAAAGGTGCTGAAAGAAGAAGAAAGGTGCAGAAAGAAGCAAGCAAAGTACAGAAAGAAGTAAGAGAGGTACACTAAGAAGAGAGTGAGGTGCAGAAAGAAGCAAGTGAGGTGCTGAAAGAGGCAAGAGAGGTGCAGAAAGAAGCAAGAAAAGTGCAGAATGAGGAAGACTGGTGCAGAAAGAAGGAAGAGAGGTACAGAAAGAGGCAGTAGAAGTGCAGAAAAAGGCAAGAGAAGAGCAGAAAGAGGCAAGAGAGGTGTAGAAAGAAGCAAGAGAGGTGCAGAGAGAGGCAAGAGAAGTGCAGAAAAAGGCAAGAGAAGAGCAGAAAGAGGCAAGAGAGGTGCAGAAAGAAGCAAGAGAGGTGCAGAGAGAGGCAAGAGAAGTGCAGAAAGAGGCAAGAGAAGTGCAGAAAGAGGAAGAAAGGTACAGAAAAAGCAAGAGAAATGCAGAAAGAGGCAAGAGAGGCACAGAAAGAATAAAGAGTGCTGCAGAATGAAGCAAGAGAGCTGCAGAAAGAGGCAAGAGGTGTGCAGAAAGAAGCAAAATGTACAGAAAGAGGCAAGAGAGGTGCAGAAAAAGGCTAAAGAAGTGCAGAAGGAGGACGAAATGTGCAGAAAAATGAAGAAAGGTGCAGAAAGAGGAAGAAAGGTGCAGAAAGAGGAAGAAAGGTGCAGAAAGAAGCAAGAGAAGTGCAGAAAGAGGAAGAAAGGTACATAAAGAAGCAAGAGAGGTAGAGAAAGAAGCAAGAGAAGTACACAAAGAAGCAAGAGCGGTCCAGAAAGAAGTAAGAGAAGTGCAGAGAAAAGAGAGTGAGGTGCAGAAAGAGGTACGAGAGGTACAGAAAGAGGCAAGAGAGGTGCAGAAAGAGGCACGAGGGGTACAGAAAGAAGCAAGAGAGGTGCAGAAAGAAGCAAGAGAGTTGCAGAAATAGGAAGAAAGATGTTGAAAGAAGAAGAAAGGTGCAGAAAGAAGCAAGCAAAGTACAGAAAGAAGTAAGAGAGGTACACAAAGAAGAGAGTGAGATAGAGAAAGAAGCAAGTGAGGAGCTGAAAGAGGCAAGAGAGGTGCAGAAAGAAGCAAGAAAAGTGCAGAAAGAAGGAAGAGAGGTGCAGAAAGAGGCAGTAGAAGTGCAGAAAAAGGCAAGAGAAGAGCAGAAAGAGGCAAGAGAGGTGTAGAAAGAAGCAAGAGAGGTGCAGAGAGAGGCAAGAGAAGTGCAGAAAGAGGCAGGAGAAGTGAAGAAAGAAGAAGAAAGGTACAGAAAAAAGCAAGAGAAATGCAGAAAGAGGCAAGAGAGGAACACAAAGAATAAAGAGTGCTGCAGAACGAAGCAAGAGAGCTGCAGAAAGAGGCAAGAGGGGTGCAGAAAGAAGCAAAATGTACAGAAAGAGGCAAGAGAGGTGCAGAAAAAGGCTAAAGAAGTGCAGAAGGAGGACGAAAGGTGCAGAAAAAGGAAGAAAGTTAAGAAAGAGGAAGAAAGGTGCAGAAAGAGTAAGAAAGGTGCAGAAAGAAGCAAGAGAAGTGCAGAAAGAGGAAGAAAGCTGCAGAAAGAAGCAAGCGAAGTGCAGGAAGAGGCAAGAGAAGTACAGAAAGAGGATGAAGGGTGCAGAAAGAAGCAAGAGAAGTGCAGAAAGAGGAAGAAAGGTAAGAAAGAAGCAGGAGAAGTGCAGAAAGAGGAAGAAAGGTGCAGAAAAAAGCAAGAGGAGTGCAGAAAGAGGAAGAAAGGTACGGAAAGAAGCAATAGAAGTGCAGAAAGAAGCAACAAAGGTACAGAAAGAGGAAAGAGTAGTGCAGAAAGAGGCAAGAGAGGTGCAGAAAGAGGCAAGAGATGTGCTGAAAGAAGCAAGAAAGGTGCAGAAAGAAGCAAGAGAGGTGCAGAAAGAGGAAAGAGAAGTGCAGATTGAAGAAGAAAGATGCAGAAAGAGGAAGAAAGGTGCATAAAGAAGCAAGAGAGGTGGACAAAGAAGCAAAAGAAGCACACAAAGAAGCAAGAGCGGTCCAGAAAGAAGCAAGAGAAGTGCAGAGAAAAGAGAGTGAGGTGCAGAAAGAGGTACTAGAGGTACAGAAAGAGCTAAGAGAGGTGCAGAAAGAGGCATGAGGGGTACAGAAAGAAGCAAGAGAGGTGCAGAAAGAAGCAAGAAAAGTACAGAATGAGGTAGACTGGTGCAGAAAGAAGGAATAAAAGTGCAGAAAGAGGCAATAGAAGTGCAGAAAGAGGCAAGAGAAGTGCAGAAAGAGGCGAGAGGGGTGCAATAAGAAGCAAAAGAGCTGCAGATAGAAGTGGGAGAGGTGCAGAAAGAGGCAAGAGAAGTGCAGAAAGCAGCAGTAGAAGTGTAGAAAGAAAGGTGCAGAAAGAAGCAAGAGAAATGCAGAAAGAAGCAAAAGAAGCACGAAAGAACCAAGAGAAGTGCTGAATGAAGCAAGAGAGCTGCAGAAAGAGGCAAGAGAAGTGCCGAGAAAAAAGAATGAGGTACAGAAAGAGGTAAGAGAGGTACAGAAAGAGGCAGGGGTGCAGAAAAAGCAAGAGAGGTGCAGAAAGAAGGAAGAGAGGTGCAGAAAGAAGCAAGAGAAGTGTAGAAAGAAGAAGAAAGGTACAGAAAGAAGCAAGAGAAATGCAGAAAGAGGCAAGAGAATTGCAGAAAGAGGAAGAAACAAGACAAGTAGAGAAAGAAACAAGAGAGGTGCAGAAAGAGGAAAGGGAAATGCAGAAAGAGTATATAGCAGTGCAGAAAGAGGAAGGAAGGTGCAGAAAGAATCAGGAGAAGTGCAGAAAAAAGCAAGAGAGGTGCAGAAAGAAGCAAGAGAGGTGATAAAAGAGGCAAGGGATGTGCAGAAAGAAGCAAGAGAGGTAGAGAAAGTAGAAAGAGAGCCACAGAAAGAAGCAAATGAAGTGATGAAAGAGGCTAGAGAGGTGCAGAAAGAGGCATGAAATGTGCTGAAAGAATCAAGAATGGTACAGAAAGAAGCAAGAGAGGTGCAGAAAGAGGAAAGAGAAGAGCAGATTGCGGAAGAAAGATGCAGCAAGAGAGGTGCAGAAAGAAGCAAGAGAAGTGCAGAGAAAAGAGAGTGAGGTGCATAAAGGTGCGAGAGGTACAGAAAGAGGCAACAGAGGTGCTGAAAGAGGCATGCAGAAAGAAGCAAGAGAAATGAAGAAAGGGGCAACAGATGTGCTGAAAGAAGCAAGAAAGGTGCAGAAAGAAGCAAGAGAGGTGCAGAAAGAAGAAAGAAAAGTGCAGCAAGAGGAAGAAAGATGTTGAAAGAGGAAGAAAGGTGCATAAAGAAGCAAGAGAAGTGCAGAAAGAAGCAAGAGAAATGCAGTGAAAAGAGTGAGGTGCAGAAAGAGGTAAGAGAGGTGCAGAAAGAGGCAAGAGAGGTTCATTAAGAGGCAAGAGAGGTACAGAAAGAGCAGTAGAGGTGCAAAAGGAAGCAAGAGAGGTACAGAAAGAAGGAAGAGATGTGCAGAAATATGAAGAAAAGTGCAGAAAGAGGAAGAAAGGCGCAGAAAGAAGCAAGAGATGTATAGAAAGAAGAGAGTGAGGTACAGAAAGAGGCAAGTGAGGTACAGAAAGAGGCAAGAGAGTTGCAGAAAGAAGCAAGAGATGTGCAGAAAGAAGCAAGAGAGGAGGAGAAAGAAGCAAGAGAGGTGCAGAAAGAGGAAAAAAGAAGCAGAAAGAGGAAAAAAGGTGCATGAAGAAGAAAGTGAATTGCAGAAAGAACAAAGAGAAGTGCAGAATGAAACAAAAGAAGTGTAGAAAGAAGCAAGAGAAGTGCAGAGAAAAAAGAATGAGGTGCAGAAAGAGGTAAGAGAGGTGCAGAAAGATGTAAGAGAGGTACAGAAAGAGGCAAGAGTGGTCCAGAAAAAGCAACAGAGGTGCTGAAAGAAGCAATAAAGGTGCAGAAAGACGCAAGAGAGGTACAGAAAGAAGAGAGTGAGGTGCAGAAAGAAGCAAGTGAGGTACAGAAAGAAGCATGAGAGGTGCAGAAAGAAGCAAGAGTGGTGCAGAAAGAAGCAAGAGAGATGCAGAAAATGGCAAGAGAAGAGCAGAAAGAGGCAATAGGAGTGCAGAAAGAGGCAGGAGAAGTACAGAAAGAGGCTAGAGAGGTGCAGAAGAAGCAAAAGTGGTGCAGAAAGAAGCAAGAGAGATGCAGAAAGAGGCAAGAGAAGTGCAGAGGGAAGCAAGAAAAGTGCAGAATGAAGAAGACTGGTGAAGAAAGAAGGAAGAGAGGTACAGAACGAGGCAGTAGAAGTGCAGAAAGAGGCAAGAGAAAGGCAGAAAGAGGCAAGAGAGGTGTAGAAAGAAGCAAGAGAGGTACAGAGAGAGGCAAGAGAAGTGCAGAAAGAGGCAGGAGAAGTACAGAAAGAAGAAGAAAGGTGCAGAAAAAGCAAGACAAATGCAGAAAGAGGCAAGAGAGGCAAGAGAGGGACAGAAAGAATAAAGAGTGCTACAGAACGAAGCAAGAGAGGTGCAGAAAGATGCAAGCGAGGTGTAGAAAGAGACAAGAGAAGTGCATAAAGAGGCAAGAGAGTTGCAGAAAGAGGAAAGAGAAGTGCAGATTGAGGAAGAAAGATGCAGAAAGAGGAAGAAAGGTGCATAAAGAAGCAAGAGAGGTGCAGAAAGAAGCAAGAGAGATGCAGAAAATGGCAAGAGAAGAGCAGAAAGAGGCAATAGGAGTGCAGAAAGAGGCAGGAGAAGTACAGAAAGAGGCTAGAGAGGTGCAGAAGAAGCAAAAGTGGTGCAGAAAGAAGCAAGAGAGATGCAGAAAGAGGCAAGAGAAGTGCAGAAGGAAGCAAGGAAAGTGCAGAATGAAGAAGACTAGTGGAGAAAGAAGGAAGAGAGGTACAGAAAGAGGCAGTAGAAGTGCAGAAAAAGGCAAGAGAAAGGCATAAAGAGGCAAGAGAGGTGTAGAAAGAAGCAAGAGAGGTACAGAGAGTGGCAAGAGAAGTGCAGAAAGAGGCAGGAGAAGTACAGAAAGAAGAAGAAAGGTGAAGAAAAAAGCAAGAGTAATGCAGAAATAGGCAAGAGAGGCAAGAGAGGGACAAAAAGAATAAAGAGTGCTACAGAACGAAGCAAGAGAGGTGCAGAAAGATGCAAGCAAGGTGTAGAAAGAGACAAGAGAAGTGCATAAAGAGGCAAGAGAGTTGCAGAAAGAGGAAAGAGAAGTGCAGATTGAGGAAGAAAGAGGAAGAAAGGTGCATAAAGAAGCAAGAGAGGTGCAGAAAGAAGCAAGAGAAGTGCAGATAGAAGCAATAGAGGTGCAGAAAGAGGAAAGAGAAGTGCAGATTGAGGAAGAAAGATGCAGAAAGAGAAAGAAAGGTGCAGAAAGAAGCAAGAGAAGTGCATAAAGAAGCAAGAGACGTGCAGAAAGAAGCAAGTGAAGTGCAGAGAAAAGAGAGTGAGGTGCAGAAAGGTGCGAGAGGTACAGAAAGAGGCAAGAGAGGTGCAGAAAGAAGCAAGAGAATTGCAGATATAGGAAGAAAGGTGCTGAAATTGGAAGAAAGGTACAGAAAGAAGCATGAGAGGTACACAAAGAAGAGAGTGAGGTGCAGAAAAAAGCATGTGAGGTACAGAAAGAGGCAAGAGAGGTACAGAAAGAAGTAAGAAAAGTGCAGATTGAGGAAGACTGGTACAGAAAAAAGGAAGACAAGTGCAGAAAGAGGCAATAGAAGTGCAGAAAGAGGCAAGAGAAGTGCAGAAAAAGGCGAGAGAAGTACAGAAAGAAGCAACAAAGGTGAAGAAAGAAGCAAGAGACATGCAGAAAGAAGCAGGAGTGGTGCAGAAAGAGGCAAGAGAAGTGCAGAAAGGGGCAGTAGAAGTGCAGAAAGAAAGGTGCAGAAAGAAGCAAGAGAAATGCAGAAGGAGGCAAACGAAGCTCCAAAAGAATAAAGAGTGCTGTGAAAAGCAGCAAGCAATGTGCAGAAAGAGGCAAGAGAAGTGCAGAAAGAGGAAGAAAGGTGCAGAAAAATCAAGAGAGGTGCAGAAAGAAGCAAGAGAGGTGCAGAAAGAGGCAAGAGAGGTGTAGAAATAGGAAAAAGTGTGCCGACAGATGAAGAAAGGCACAGATAGAAGAAAGAAAAGTGCAGAAAGAGCACGAGAATACAGAAAGAAGAGAGTGAGATGAGGGAAGAAGCAAGTGAGGTAGAGAAAGAAGTAAGAGAGGTACAGAAATAAGCAAGAGAAGTGTAGAAAGAGGTAAGAGAGATGTAGAAAGAAGCAAGAGAGGTGTAGAAAGAAGCAAGAGAGGTGCAGAAAGAGGCAAGAAAGGTGCATGAAAGAAGCAAGAGAGGTGCAGAAAGAAGCAAGAGAGGTGCAGAAAGAGGAAAGAGAAGTGCAGAAAGAGGAAGAAAGAATGCAGAAAGAGGAAGAAAGATAAATAAAGAAGCAAGAGAAGTGCTGAAAGAAGCTAGAGAAGTACAGAGAAAAGAGAGTGAGGTACAGAAAGAAGTAAGAGAGGTGCAGAAAGAGGCAAGAGAGGTGCAGAAAGAGGCAAGTGGGGTGCAGAAAAAGCAAGAGAGGTGCAAAAAGATGCAAGAGAGGTACAGAAAGAGGCAAGAGAGAGGTGCAGAAAGAAGCAAGAGATGTGCAGAAAGAAGCAAGAGAGGTGCAGAAAAATGCAAGAGAGGTGCAGAAAGAGGAAGAAAGAAGCAGAAAGAGGAAGAAAGTTGCATAAAGATGAAAGAGAATTACAGAAAGAACCAAGAGAAGTGCAGAAAGGAGCAAGAGAAGTGCAGAAAGAAGCAAGAGAAGTGCAGAAAAAAAGAATGAGGTGCAGAAAGAGGCAAGAGAGGTGCAGAGAGAGGAAAGAGTGGTGCAGAAAAAGCAACAGAGGTGCAGAAAGAAGCAAGAGAGGTGCAGAAAGAAGGAAGAGAGGTGCAGAAATAGGAAGAAAGGAGCAGAAAGAGGAAGATCGGCACAGAAAGAAACAAGCGAGGTACAGAAAGAAGAGAGTGAGGTCTAGAAAGAAGCAAGTGAGGTACAGAAAGAAGCAAGAGAGGTGCAGAAAGAAGCAAGAAAAGTGCAGAATGAAGAAGACTGGTGCAGAAAGAAGCAAGAGAGGTGCAGAGAGAGGCAAGAGAAGAGCAGAAAGAGGTAAGAGAGGTACAGAAAGAAGTAAGAAAGGTACAGGAAGAAGCAAGAGCGGTGCAGAAAGAAGCAAGAGAGGTGCAGAAAAAGGAAGAAAGATGCAGAAAGAGGAAGAAAGGTACAGAAAGAAGCAAGAGAAGTGGAGGACGAAGTAAGAGAAGTGTAGAAGAAAGCAAGAGAGGTACAGAAAGAAGCAAGAGATGTGCAGAAAAACAGAGAGTGAGGTGCCGAAAGAGGTAAAAGAGGTGCAGAAAGAGGCAAGAGGGGTGGAGAAAGAAGCAATAGAGGTGCAGAAAGAAGCAAGAGAGGTGCAGAAATAGGCAGAAAGGTGCCTAAATAGGAAGAAAGGTGCAGAAAGAAGCAAGAGAAGTGATGAAAGAAGCAAGACAGGTGCAGAAAAAAGCAAGAGAGGAACAGAAAGAGAAAGAGTAGTGCAGAAAGAGGAAGAAAGATACAGAAAGAGGAAGAAAGGTGCAGAAAAATTGAAGAGAAAGGCAGAAAGAAGCACGAGAAGTGCAGAAAAAAGAGAATGAGGTGCAGAAAGAGGTAAGAGAGGTACAGAAAAAGGCAAGAGAGGTGCAGCAAGAGGCACAAGGGATGCAGAAAAAGCAAGAGAGGCACAGAAAGAATAAAGAGTGCTGCAGAAAGAAGCTAGAGAGGTGCAGAAAGAGGCAAAGAGGTGCAGAAAGAAGAAAGAGAGTAGCAGAACGAAGAGAGTGAGGTGCAGTAAGAGAGGTGCAGAAAGACGCAAGAGAGGTGCAGAAAGAGGCAAGTAGGGTATAGAATAAGCAAGAGAGGTGCAGAAAGAAGCAAGAGAGGTGCAGAATGAAGCAGGAGAGGTACAGAAATAGGAAGAAAGGTGCCGAAACAGGAAGAAAGAGGAAGAAAGGCACAGAAAGTAGCAAGAGAGGTCTACAAAGAAGAGAGTGAGGTGCAGGAAGAAGCAAGTGAGGCACAGAAAGATGCAAGAGAGGTGCAGAAAGAAGCAAGTGAAGTATGGAAAAAGGCAAGAGAGATGTAGAAAGAAGAGAGGTGCAGAAAGAAGCAAGAGAGGTGCAGAAAGAGGCAAGAGATGTGCTGAAAGAAGCAAGAATGGTACAGAAAGAAGCAAGAGAGGTGCAGAAAGAGGAAAGAGAAGTAGAGAAAGAGGAAGAAAGATGCAGAAAGAGGAAGAAAGGTGCATACAGAAGCAAGGGAAGTGCAGAAAGAAGCAAGAGAAGTGCAGAGAAAAGGAGAGTGAGGTGGATCAAGAGGTAAAAGAGGTGCAGAAAGAGGCAAGAGAGGTACAGAAAGAAGCAAGAGAAGTGCAGAAAAGAGAGAGTGAGGTGCAGAAAGAGGTAACAGAGGTCCAGAAAGAGGCAAGAGAGGTGCAGAAAGAGGCAAGTGGGGTGCAGAAAAAGCAAGAGAGGTGCAAAAAGATGCAAGAGAGGTGCAGAAAGAAGGAAGAGAGGTGCAGAAATAGAAAGAAAGGTGCGGAAAGAGGAAGAAATGCGCAGAAATTAGCAAGAGAGGTACAGAAAGAAGAGAGTGAGGTGGAGAAAGAAGCAAGTGAGGTACAGAAAGAGGCAAGAGAGGTGCAGAAAGAAGCAAGAGATGCAAGAGAGGTGCAGAAAGAGGAAGAAAGAAGCAGAAAGGAGCAAGACAAGTGTAGAAAGAGGCAAGAGAAGTGCAGAGAAAAAAGAATGAGGTGCAGAAAGAGGCAAGAGATGTGCAGAAAGAAGCAAGAGAGGTGCAGAAAAATGCAAGAGAGGTGCAGAAAGAGGAAGAAAGAAGCAGAAAGAGGAAGAAAGTTGCATAAAGATGAAAGAGAATTGCAGAAAGAACCAAGAGAAGTGCAGAAAGGAGCAAGAGAAGTGCAGAAAGAAGCAAGAGAACTGCAGAAAAAAAGAATGAGGTGCAGAAAGAGGCAAGAGAGGTGCAGAGAGAGGAAAGAGTGGTGCAGAAAAAGCAACAGAGGTGCAGAAAGAAGCAAGAGAGGTGTAGAAAGAAGGAAGAGAGGTGCAGAAATAGGAAGAAAGGAGCGGAAAGAGGAAGATCGGCACAGAAAGAAACAAGAGAGGTACAGAAAGAAGAGAGTGAGGTCTAGAAAGAAGCAAGTGAGGCACAGAAAAAAGCAAGAGAGGTGCAGAAAGAAGCAAGAAAAGTGCAGAATGAAGGAGACTGGTGCAGAAAGAAGCAAGATAGGTGCAGAGAGAGGCAAGAGAAGAGCAGAAAGAGGTAAGAGAGGTATAGAAATAAGCAAGAAAGGTACAGGAAGAAGCAAGAGCAGTGCAGAAAGAAGCAAGAGAGGTGCAAAAAAAGGAAGAAAGATGCAGAAAGAGGAAGAAAGGTACAGAAAGAAGCAAGAGAAGTGCAGGACGAAGTAAGAGAAGTGTAGAAGAAAGCAAGGGAAGTGCAGAAAGAAGCAAGAGAAGTGCAGAGAAAAGAGAGTGAGGTGGATCAAGAGGTAAAAGAGGTGCAGAAAGAGGCAAGAGAGGTACAGAAAGAAGCAAGAGAAGTGCAGAAAAGAGAGAGTGAGGTGCAGAAAGAGGTAACAGAGGTCCAGAAAGAGGCAAGAGAGGTGCAGAAAGAGGCAAGTGGGGTGCAGAAAAAGCAAGAGAGGTGCAAAAAGATGCAAGAGAGGTGCAGAAAGAAGGAAGAGAGGTGCAGAAATAGAAAGAAAGGTGCGGAAAGAGGAAGAAATGCGCAGAAATTAGCAAGAGAGGTACAGAAAGAAGAGAGTGAGGTGGAGAAAGAACCAAGTGAGGTACAGAAAGAGGCAAGAGAGGTGCAGAAAGAAGCAAGAGATGCAAGAGAGGTGCATAAAGAGGAAAAAAGAAGCAGAAAGGAGCAAGACAAGTGCAGAAAGAGGCAAGAGAAGTGCAGAGAAAAAAGAATAAGGTGCAGAAAGAGGCAAGAGAGGTGCCGAAAGAGGAAAGAGTGGTACAGAAAAAGCAAGAGAGGCGCAGAAATAAGCAAGAGATGTACAGAAAGAAGACAGTGAGGTGGAGAAAGAAACAAGTGAGGTATATAAAGAGGCAAGAGAGGTGCAGAAAGAAGCAAGAGATGTGCAGAAAGAAGCAAGAGAGGTGCAGAAAAATGCAAGAGAGGTGCAGAAAGAGGAAGAAAGAAGCAGAAAGAGGAAGAAAGTTGTATAAAGATGAAAGAGAATTACAGAAAGAACCAAGAGAAGTGCAGAAACGAGCAAGAGAAGTGCAGAAAGAAGCAAGAGAAGTGCAGAAAAAAAGAATGAGGTGCAGAAAGAAGAAAGAGAGGTGCAGAATGAAGCAGGAGAGGTGCAGAAATAGGAAGAAAGGTGCCAAAAGAGGAAGAAAGAGGAAGAAAGGCACAGAAAGTAGCAAGAGCGGTCTACAAAGAAGAGAGTGAGGTGCAGGTAGAAGCAAGTGAGATACAGAAAGATGCAAGAGAGGTGCAGAAAGAAGCAAGTGAAGTATGGAAAAAGGCAAGAGAGATGTAGAAAGAAGAGAGGTGCAGAAAGAAGCAAGAGAGGTGCAGAAAGAGGCAAGAGATGTGCTGAAAGAACAAGAAATGTGCACAAAGAAGCAAGAGAGGTGCAGAAAGAGGAAAGAGAAGTAGAGAAAGAGGAAGAAAGATGCAGAAAGAGGAAGAAAGGTACATACAGAAGCAAGGGAAGTGCAGAAAGAAGCAAGAGAAGTGCAGAGAAAAGAGAGTGAGGTGGATCAAGAGGTAAAAGAGGTGCAGAAAGAGGCAAGAGAGGTACAGAAAGAAGCAAGAGAAGTGCAGAAAAGAGAGAGTGAGGTGCAGAAAGAGGTAACAGAGGTCCAGAAAGAGGCAAGAGAGGTGCAGAAAGAGGAAAGTGGGGTGCAGAAAAAGCAAGAGAGGTGCAAAAAGATGCAAGAGAGGTGCAGAAAGAAGGAAGAGAGGTGCAGAAATAGAAAGAAAGGTGCGGAAAGAGGAAGAAATGCGCAGAAATTAGCAAGAGAGGTACAGAAAGAAGAGAGTGAGGTGGAGAAAGAAGCAAGTGAGGTACAGAAAGAGGCAAGAGAGGTGCAGAAAGAAGCAAGAGAAATGATGAAACAGACAAGAGAGTTGCAGAAAGAAACAAGAAAGGTGCAGAAAAAAGGAAGAGAAGTGCCCAACCAAGAACTCAGAGTTTATTGTTGTTTTTTTTAAATATCTTTTTATAGTGAGAAAAATACAATCAAATAGGTGTGGCCTGAGACGTCAAGTGCAAAAGAAACAATTGATGGCGGTCGCACTCTAAGAGTGCTCCGGTCCCCCTCCGTCATCCGCCTGTTATCCACCCTTGTATGACTGCCATCGGACCATCCTCGCTGTCACCGGGAGCCCCCTGCTCCCTCAGCCTTGCTCCGGTTCTACTGTCGGGCGGATTGGACCCCCCAGTGCTTTGGTCTGGCCTCCCTGCCTTGGAGGCCCTTCGGGTCTAAAATGGCGGCCTCCCCGGCGAGCTGTCCCTGAGCCGGTCGCCCTGGACCCTGGCGCCCCATCCCGGGGTCCCTCCTGCCAGTTCGGAGTGGGGGCAGTGCTCACCTGATCTCCTGGGCCGCCCGTGACCTGGCCGAGCGGCGGACCGTGTGTGGCGTCTGAGGCGGCAGCCCCGCTGAGGCGACGCCCCGGGGCCGCATTGCGGGCCGCGAGGAGGAGATCGGGCGGCGGCGCAGGAGGCGACCGCGATCTGCCCGCATGGAGGGCTCCTCTTTGCCACCTGCCTCTGCCTGCTGCCTTCCCTGGGGCTGACCCGGGCCCGGATTATCTGTGGTGAGGGGCCCGTGGCGGTCAGGGTGCTGCCGGGCTCGGCTGCCGGTGTTGGGCAGCGGCGTGAGTGCCCTCGGCCTCCTCCCTTCCCTTGGTGATCCGGTCTCCGCCACCCTGCTCGTTGGAGGAGGGGCCTGCCCTGAACTGAGCTTTGGCTCCCTGGGCTTTGGCCCACTGAGGCCCGGCGGGGGCCTCCCGGGACGCTGCAGCCCCTGGAGGGGCCCGCATCCTCGCCCACAGCTGTGTGACCTGCTGCTCCGGTCTGACTGGGACCCTCCGGCCTCCTTCCTGCCTGCGGAGGGAGCTGGCGCTTGAGGCTACGAAGACCCCTGCGGACCAGCGGTGAGTGGAGTGACCCTGGAGGGTGGTGTGGGGGCGGCGTGGATGCTGTGGAGGCCCCCCCCTCACCTCGGCGTCCTGCACTGCGCCGCATTGCCGCCGGGGGAGGGCGGGCCCACGGCCCCGTGGAGGCCCTCTCCGGTACCACCAATCCCGGCCACCACTATCGGGTGGCGGCGTGAAGAGCCTCTACCCCGTGCCACCTCTGGGGGGTTGTCTCTGTGTGGATCTCGGCCTGCGTGGGTGCAGAGGAGGTTTGCCTGCCCGCCTGCCTGCATCACCCTGCTCAGACCCGGCTCCTCGCTGGCGGAGTGGCCCCGGGGTCGACCCCCCTCTTTCTGATGGGGCCCCCCCTCAAAGGGCTGGTGCTTTCCTAGAGGGTGCGGACTCCCTCCCGGCCTCCGTTGTTGGGCGGGGCGCACTGCCGGGCCTCCTCTGGCCCTTGCCCTCGGCCTAGACCTGTCTGCACCCCGGGGAGGCCTGCTGTCCATCTCCTGGGGGTGGCTTGCTTGCTGCCTGCTGCGGCGTGCATTCGTGGCCCGCCCTCCTGGGGCCCCTCATTCCTGGCCCTTTGACCCTCCTTCTTGGACTGAGAGGAGACATTGCCCACCGCTGCCCGTAGCGCCGGATCGGGGGCCTTGGCGAAACATTGAGTGGCCCGGGGGTTTGCGGGGACCCGGGGGGACTGGCCTCAGCGCCCGGGCCTTATTATTGACGGTCTAGGTGCGGGGGCCCTCTTCCTCCCCCCTCCTCGCTGGGACTGTGGACCATTCCCCCCCCCCCCTGCTCATGCAGTGACCGGACCTCATCCCTGGTGGCGATGGGCAGGAATCGCACCATGCAGACCCCTGCCCCTCAAACCCAAACAACAATGGATCAATACACCACGACCGACCGGGACCCTGGAGGAGAAGCGCCCAGTACTCCTGCCCCCGTTGGGGGGACCTCTCCACCATCCTTCAGGCGATTGGCGCATCGCAGGCCTCAGTTGAAGCTAAGATTGGCGAAGTGAGGGTGGACGTGGCCCTCATTCGCAAGGACCTGCGCAACGCAACGGCACGGATTACGGAGGCAGAATCACGCATCACCACAGCCGAAGATGACATAGGCCAAATTAAGACTCAGGTGGCCCGCCTCCAGACCCAGACCTTGGAGCTCCACCGTCGGGCCGAGGACGCGGAGATCAGGTCGAGGAGAAACAACCTACGCCTCATTGGATTTCCCGAAGGGGTTGAGCAGGGCCACGCGGACACGTTTGTGGAGACCTGGGTACGCTCTTGGATGCCCAAAGACTCCCTTTCCCCTTGGTTCGTAGTTGAGCATGCCCATCGTTCCCTGGCCCCCCGTCCTCCGCCTGGGGCTCCAGCCCGACCCATCATTCTGAGGGTCCTCAGCTTCCGAGACAGGGATGCTATCCTCCGAGCGGCTAGGGCGCAGGGTCCACTGGCATTTCAAAACAGCAAGATCATGGTCTTCCCGGACTACACCAGGGAGGTACAGGCCCAACGTCGAACTTATGACGAGGTCAAGCAGAAGCTCCGCAGCCTGGGCCTTCGCTATGGTCTCCTTTTCCCGACCCGGCTCAGGGTGGTGTTCCAGGACAAGGCACTTTTCTTTGATACCCCCCAGGCGGCCTGGACCTGGCTCACGGAGGAGCGCCCCTCCGGGGCCAACCGGTCTCCTCCACAGCTCGGCGAGAGCATACGCGGCCCCGCCGGGACACGCCCAGACCTCCGCGGCGCCGCACCAGGTCCCGCAGGAAGGGGGACCGCCGTGACGAGGCCTCCAGATCGCCGGATGCGGTATCCCACCGGTCGCCTTCCCCAGGCGCTAACCCAGAGATCGGTTATTTCCAGCTCGAGGGGCTCCTTGAATGACCTGAGCCGCATCCCAGACCCCTCCAAGATTCTGCGCCCTGCCATATCAGACTCGGACTTGTCGAGGAGCCCTGCTCTTCGGGGATCTGGGGACGACGAGGGAGCTTGAACTCAGGGGCCCAGAATCTGGGGGTCCACATATTGCCTTTTCAAACTGCTCCAAGTGACAGCATAACAGTTTCAAATGTATTTTCAGTTGTACACGAATCTTATATCCTACTATATGGAGGGGTCCATCTACGTCATGTTCATGTCCTGCTAACCGTTTTAGCTTAGCTTTTTGACTGGTTGTGTTGCTGTTTTAGGGCGTTTCTCTTTCAGGGCGACAGATGCTTCACTTGTGGAAGTGTAGGGTGGGGGGTGTTGGGGGGCGAGGGAGGGTGGGTAGACCGTTGTCTCCCAACTGGTTTTTGTTTTTGGCCGCCTATGGGCCGCTGTTCTTTGTTTCTGATAGCCTTTTCAGCACACACGCCGCTGACCCTGTCCCGCGCTTTCCCGGACTATATGGGCCTCATTCCTGGGTCTCCCCTGGAGTGGGCCGGTGCTCTCCGTTTTGCCTGCCAGCGCAGTGCGCACGCCCACCACTATGCAAGCCTCTAGACCGATCCCGGTTCCCGGATCCAGTCCTTACACCCGTGTTCCGGGGGGCCGCTCCCCCCGAGGCACTGGCTCCTTCCATCCTGACACATATACCCCTTAACCAGTGCCCTGATGTCCACCCTTCCTAGACCTCTCCACGTCCTGTCGTGGAACGTGAATGGTCTCCTAGACCGGATCAAACGAACAACGGTTCTCCGCAGTGCCCAGCGCCAAACGCCTGACATCCTCTTCTTACAAGAGACACATCTCATGGGGACTCACTGCACTTTCCTTGCCCGATACCGGTTCGACAGGGTCTGGCACTCCGGCTATGCGCGGGGATCCCGGGGGGTGGCCATATTGAAGCGCAGGGGTTTTTCCTTCCAACTGACAAGGGTGGAGACTGATGTCCAGGGATGCTCCGTCGCCATTACGGGTAGGGTCGAGGGGTACCCTCTTAATCTCCTATGCACATACATTCCTCCCATGATACAACCTACAATCCTCAAACGCCTCACGGTGCTGGTTTCGACTTTCTCCCAGGGTCTGACGGTCGTCGGGGGCGACTTTAATGCCGTTCTGCAGCCGCTGCGTGACTCAACGGGTACTCCCTCGGCGTCTCGCCTTGCCTCCGCTAAGCGCCTCTCTGAGTGGTCCGCTGCTCTGGGTCTCTGCGATGTATGGAGGGTGTGGAACCCTCGATTGGACCAATACACCCATACCTCGGCGGCACATCACACCCACTCTCGCATAGACCTACTACTGCTGCCTGCCCTTGACTGCCAACGTGTGACTGGGGTGGCCATTCTTCCCAGCGGTATCTCCGACCATTCTCCCGTCTCTCTCCGTCTCGGGCGACCCAATGAGGGCATCCGCACGGTCTGGCGGATGAACGCCTGATTTTTGCAGGATGCTGATTTTGTGGAGAACCTCCAGCAGGAACTTGAGCACTATCTAGCCACCAATAAGGGCTCGGTCCCCTCCCCGGGCACAGTCTGGGAGGCCGGTAAGGCCACGATGCGCGGCGTAGCGCGGGCGCTGATCCATGCACGGCGCGCGGCCCAGAATGCCCGCTTGTTGCAGCTGGAGGCCCCGGCGGCCCAGTTGGAGGCGGCTCACCCTATTCCCGATGATGCAACTTCCTCCCGACAGCTCGCTCTTCTCCGCGAGGAGATTTGCCATATATCCTTAGAATCCGCCAAAGCGCTTTGGCTATCCTCGGTGGCGCGCGTTTACGGATGGGGGGACAAGAACGGGAAGCTCCTCCACAATCTCGTCTCCTACCCCAGGGCCAGTCGCATCATCCCCGAGATCCGAGACGGAGCTGGTACCCATCACCTCTCCTCCCGGGCCATTGCCCAGGCATTTGCAGAGTACTACGCTCGCCTCTATGAGGACCGGCCCCTTGGGGCCCCTGTGGCCGGGCTGCTTTCCGAGGCCTCCGTTCAGCTGCCCAGCCTCCCCCGAGCAGTCTCGGAGACGTTGGATCTCCCCCTCACCCCGGAGGAGGTGCACAAGGCCATTACTCTCCTACACTCTGGCAAGACCCCCGGCCCGGATGGCCATCCCCAGGAGTACTATGCGGCCTATCGGGATTTGTTGGTCCCGCACTTGGTGGAGCTGTTCCGCCATGTGGTAGACGCGGGATCCTTCCCTGCAGAGACAGATGTGGCCACCATTGTGGTGATCCCCAAGACGCAGCCGCCCTTCCTCGCCTGTGCGGACTATCGTCCCATCTCCGTCATCAACACAGAGGTGAAGATTTTCGCCACGGTTCTGGCGCAACGCCTCCGTCCCCTTCTGCACGACCTGGTACACCCGGACCAATGTGGTTTTATGCCCGCCCGTAGTACTCGGCATTGCATACACTGCCTCCACCTCGCCCTCGCTCACCGCCAGTTGCTTATCCCGTACCTAGCTCTGCTTCTCATAGATTTCGAGAAGGCATTTGATACCGTCGACTGGCGTTATCTGGAGGAGGTACTGGAGCTGATGGGATTTGGTCTCCCCTTCAGGAGTTTCGTCCACGTCTTATATTCCAACCCCACAGCGCGGGTCTTGGTCAACGGAGCGCTCTCCGAGGCATTCCCCATCCGGAGGGGCACCCGTCAGGGATGCCCGCTCTCGCTGCTCCTGTTTGCCTTGGCGATGGAGCCTCTGGCCCGGCTCGTTCAGGGCGACCCTCTCATTCGAGGGTGGAAATGGGACCCCTCTCGAGTGGACAAAATCGCCCTCTATGCGGATGACGTCCTCCTCTTCCCTGGCGGATCCGGAGGTCTCTGGCCCGCGGAGCCTGGATGTTCTCCTTGCCTTTGAGCGGGTTTCGGGCCTGCGCCTCAACCCGGCAAAATCTACGTTGGTTCCTCTTCACCCGTCCCGATCCTGCTTCGATTGGCAAACCACCATCCCCTGCGGCGGCAGTCTTTTAAGTATCTGGGGATCTGGGTGACCCTGCTCCCAGAACTCGAGTGGGCCCTCAACCTCACGCCCTTGGTCAACAAGACCAAGGCGGACCTTAAACGATGGCAGTCCCTCCCTCTTAATCCCCTAGGCCGTAGCGCCCTTTTTAAAATGATGGTTCTTCCCCGTTTTCTTTATATTCTCCAGAATATAACCCTTCACCTCCCAGGGAGCTGGTTCCGGGAGCTTGATGGCCTGCTTACCCGGTTTTTGTGGGGGGGCGGACGACCACGGATGGCGCTGGCTCATTGCCGGATTCCTCCGAATGATGGCGGCATGGGGGTGACTAATCTCCATCTCTACTACCTGGCCACTAGACTTATTGTGGTCCACGACTGGTTTACCGGCGGCTGGTCCGACCCGGCATACCGGGTTGAGCTCCAAACGATGGACTTCCCACAGCTCCAGGCGTACTTGTATGGGGCTCCGATACCCCAAGCCCTTCCCCCCATCACCAGGGCCGTCTTACTGGCCTGGTGCACCGCCCTGCGCCACACGAAATGGAGCTGGAAACTTACCCATCACACGCCATTATGGCATGGAATTTGGCTGCGGGAGACTTCCTCTCTGCGGGACTTCGACCATTGGGACCGCCTGGGGATCTCACTTCTCGGGGACGTCTGGACAGGGGACCACATCAGGACCTTCACAGACCTGCAACAACGCTACTCCTCCTCCCCTCCCAGTTTTACCGATACTTACAGCTCCGGCACGCCCTCAATGTCCACATCCCATCCCCCACCTCCTTTCCTGAATTCAGTCCGCTTGAGGCGCAGGTGATGATGAGAGACCTGGGCAGAGGGGG